>JAQGAZ010000311.1:0-72731 GCA_034692225.1 Polydesmus complanatus | reverse complement strand
AAAATTAATTTGGAAACTGCGTAGTAGGTCGAAACGCACCTTTTTAATTTTATATAAGCTTCGACCATTAATAATATAATATTGTATACGACATAATTATACTAGAATAATAATAGTATTTTTTAAAAATAAAAACTCGTAGGCTTAATACTTTCAATTTGGTGGAAAAAAAAATTGAATAATGCCAGATACGCAGCTCTGACCGTCGGAAATATTACGTCGTAATTACAGAAAAAATTGAAAATCAATTTCAAAAGCACACGAAAGCTTTCACACACTTTAAATGTAGAAATAAAAACTGCTAAAAAATAAATTAAAGAAACTTCAAACTTTTAAAAAAATATTTCGCATTCGTACTGTGTTGTTGTTGATCGTCGGCGAATATGAATGCGACGCACTTTTTAATACGCCGCAAATTAATGCGCATTAAATTTGGAATCTGAATAATGCGTAGTAGATCGAAACGTGTATTAATCTACCTTTTTTTCTTTTATATATTAATATCCTAATCATAACGAGAATTTATAATGTTGTATACGGCTGGTACATCATTATTCCAAACAGCTACAATTCTTTTAATTTGGTGGGGGAAGAAATATAATAAAAATGTCCGATACGCAGTACTGGGCGTCAACGATAACACCACGTCGTAATAACTGAAAACGTTGAAACGCAATTTCGAAAACATACGAAAGTTTTTGCATTTTTTTTGCCGTCGAATCAAATCACGAGATATACTGGCGCACGCTGGAAATGTAAAAATAAAAACTGCTAACAATAAATTAAACAAAGTTAGAACTTTTAAAAATTATTCAGCAGTCTCGTAGTTGTTGATTGTCGACGCCATTTGTTATGAATTCGACGTTAGCGGCTAGTTCAATGGGATTATGAAAACGCAGAGTTACCAGGCAAAACTAATGGCGCAAGTGTCACCGCCCCGTTTACATCTCGAGCGTTATCGACTACAGTTTTCATGCTATGTTTGTAAACAAACGATCAGCGCCACTATCGGGAAATCCTTTCAACTAGCTGGGCGACGTCCTCAGCGGTGACGTAATATTATTATTTATGTGTGTTTGTGCTATATAATTATTACGAAGAGAGAATTATCTTGTTTGCATTAATTTATGACATTAATTTGTATTCTACCATAAAATAATAAGGCTAGTTTTGAAAGTTTTCAAACGAAAAAAACGATATTTAGCCTACTCGATGTATTTTTTAAATTATTTAATGCTTTAATCAAATTTTAACTACAGTATGACTAAGATTTTCTGTCTATAAAATTACATTTCATGTTCTATACACTGTAAATAAAATTTCTACATCATAATCTTACATCAATAAATGTTTTTTTTTTTTTTTTTGTTAAAAGTTCTAAATAATTTCTTTTTTTTTTAATGCCAAACGCCGATCCATCTTAAATTCCTAACCAGTCCAAGTGTGAAGAGATAGAAAGTGTTGTTGGATTGGAGTGATTCTTGGTCGTAAGCCTGAATGGTCATATTTTTCTCTCTCCACGAAACATCGCACCAAAACAGACCGTTTCCCCACAGACCAGGATAGAAGTATAAAGCGAATTCTTCCAGAGGTTTGAGAATCGTCGGATACATTCGCTGATCGCCCAAAGCGTGGAATTCCGATTTGCAAAAGATGTCCACGGACGAACTGAGCGCGTTCCTCACTTGAATCAATGGATCTCCTTGCGAGGCGTTGGTCAATTTCTCTATAGCGGTTCTGTCTAAAAAATGGATATCGAACCCGTTAAAACCACTTACTTAAAAATGTTTAAAAATAAAAATATTAATTACTTGTCCAGTTGATGACGCGGTACGCAACGTATCTCGTGTGTTCTGGACGCGCTGGATGAGCTTCAACGGATGTGGTTAAGATAATTATTAGCGAGCAGAGTCCTAGCCCCCAAAATGCGACTTTGTTAAGACCAACCATGATTGTGGACAATGCATATCGTTTCAATTATAACTGCTTTTATATAAGAACCTTTCGAGCACGAGACTTGGGAAGCTTTTTTTCGTTGCCATATCCAGCAGTCCGGATTAACCGCCCCCTTACTGCATTTTTTAAATGTTAAAAAATACTAGTTATTTATTACCGGTAATTATTATTCCACTGAAAAGCTAGTAAAATTTTTAGAAATTTTACCTACAAAAGCATTTTACTAACCCCAGATAACTATCAAACTGGAAGTCTATAATTATTACGAGTGCAATTATTATTACAGACCAAATTATAAATTTGCATATTTTTAGGAAAGGCTTAAAAACAATGTAATTAAGTTTTTTTTAAAAAAAATTCGTTATAGTGAAGTTTTGTTCTAAAATCGGTAGTGTACAAATTGAGGATTTCCGCGTTCGAATTACATTTTGTTTTAAGGTAAAATAAAATTCCGTCTGTAGGAGGTTATAACCGTAATTGGAGAAAGAAAAATAAAAGTGAAACTATTTTCCTGCTGTTTTGACATTAGACCTCTCCTAGAACAATAACAAACACTCATAAGAAAAGAAAGAAAGACGAAAGAGAAGAGAAAAAAAAGCACACGAGCGAAATGATTATATTGCCCTAGACGCCCTGCTCTCTCCCCTTCAATTTATCAATTCTCGCCATCGTTAAGATATAACGTGATCCGAATCTTAATTCCGAGGTGTTAATGGTCACGTCGCATAGTTAACGATGGAAAAATGAGGACTGACGCAGGTGTGTTCGGTACCTACAACACAAATAACAACAATAATAATAAAAAAAAAAGTAAGGATTTAAAGTACCTTTTTTTTTCTTCTTCACCATGTGTCAATATAATATTCTAAGTTGGTTAAATAATAACGGTTTTATATCCGTTACGTCACACATTTCGTGGGAACCGAATTATTGTGGTCTAATAAAAGGTCGTTGAGCAGCGTTTTTATTAACCCGCTTTTTCATCGCAAGAGCCACATTTATTTTAAAAGGGAGGGGGGGGGGGAAACGCCGTAATTAAAATCAAAATTTAATTGCGTAAAGTCATTAACTTTGAGCGCATTTGTTGCGAGCTCTTAATACCGTTTGGAAAAGATTAATTAGAAAATCTTAACTCTTGTTTTGACACAATTTCAACTACCGTAAACGTTTAACAATTAATAATTAAAAAAAAAATACACGGTAGAATATTATAAATAGGGTTCTACCCAGAAATTAAGAATTTAGCAATTAACGAGTCATTGTTAATTATTTTCGTAATTAAAATGCACTTTTTATTAGTTTTTATAACTTTGACTTCACTGACACATTGATATCAGTATAATGAGAGTACCAATTATTATTTTTTTGAATATTTATTTTTTTTAATTGAAATATTTCAATTTGAACTAAAAAATTTGTTGCCACCGGATTTATATTTCGAATAAAATATGGATCTTTGCAGAGTGGGATTTAATCGTAAGTACAGTAGATAGATTAGAGATATGAGACTTCGAATGAACGAGATGCAGAGTGATAGTCTGTGACAATTAATTGCATTCTAGAGATGCAACTTTGAAAAAATAAGATGCAAAGTGGTGCTAATATTATTTAAGTACATTTTGGAGGTGTAAATTTGAAAATACGAAGCTGCTCAGCAAAATATAGAAACGAAACGATAGCAAAAACAATATCAGACTTACAGTTTTAATGACTGCAAAAGATTTTTTGTACAGTATTTACGAGTGTGATTTAAAGATTCTTTTCACTCGTGGAAACGAAGGCGCTTGGGCAGACATTGATAATTATTAGAAATTTGAGTTTTCTTATGGATTTAGAAAACAATTTTTATTACGCTATTGTAAACGCGCTAAAAAAAAATATCAGGAGTTGCACTTGCACGATTTCTACTCCCTTTATTACGATCACAATATAAAAACGGAACCAATAAAAAAAAAAACACGGGAGAGAAATATAATATATTTTTGGAATTCCACAAGGTTTATCAGAAACGGAAATTCCCTTTTTATTAATCAAATACTTTTTAATGGCTTCCTTTTCTCCGTTCAAATTGGGAATGGATGGTGCCGCCGCAGCCGGCATAATAAAAGGGATGTTCAGTCACAGTTGGAAATCGTTTGTCCATTTTGCTGGGTCACTGACACTAAACTTCCTTTTAACGATACATTATACAGTATACTCCAAATTGCGCAGCATTATTTTATAATAATAAAAACTTTTTTTTTTCGGTTCCCTGTCAAGCGAACGGACTATTCACTAATAATAATTAGGCATTCATAATAATGACATTCGTCGGGTATTATCATGCGTGACTTTAATATAGGAATTTTACACTTTCATTCACGTTTAATTATACGTTTATCAATATTTTATCTAAATGCAGGTAATAATTATTAAAAAAATAACTGAATACTCTTTATACACGAGTACCGTATATTATAATATTTTTTTTAACGTTGGGAAATTATTAAAAAATTGTGTTAGACTTCATCGTCATCGAATTTCTACAACTAGATTTAGTAATTAAATCTTGGTAGTATTTATTGTTTTGGTAGAAGCCAAAAGATATTTGTTATCAAACGATAATTAAATCTATGATTTAAATAAACGACATTCTCGCAATCTGACATCTAAAAGAATATGAGATTCAAATAATATTTGATCTTTGGATGGCAACATCATCTGTGTAATTAAAATTGATTTTAAATCGTGGTATACCGTACAGCATAATCTTTGAAAAATCTATTGAAGCAAGCGTAAATCTATTGCGTAATTAAACTGATAAATCGTTGGTACTAGACAATTTAACTTTATTTTATTATGTCTCGTGATTAAATCTATGCTGTGGCTGCTGATAAAAGATTGATGCCTGGTTCTCTGGGCGAGTTTTCAGCGTGAAAATGTTGCTGACCTAACATCTTACAAGACACATTGTGCAATCAACATTTTGTTTTTCTGAAGACTCGCTGAATTGATAGGGTTCAGCAGTCTATCAAAGCCGCATCGCAGCCTCTGTCTGCTCGAGCTGAAAAGTCGTCCGGAGAAAGGAGGCAATATAAAAATACGATGGCTTTATAATTTTTTTTTTCTTGATTTTATGACAAACACTTTTACGTGTGCGCAAGTGCTTTGCTTTTTTCTAAATTGGTTTAAATTCGCGTTATTTGCATATAACCAGGTATTGCTAAACCTTGTTTGAGGAACTTTATTCTCGAATAGTACCGTCACAACATTTTGTGGCTCTGGTTTCGTAGTTGGCTCTTACAACTAGGAAGCATTGAAGACACCCTGCATTTAAGTCTACTACGGTGGCTGGTAAGAGCTCCTACGATAGGTTAAGATTACGTTATTGATTTATGGTTAGGTTAGGCCTATATGGGCAAAGGCCTTCGGCCATCGCCCATGGCCTAACCTAACCATAAATCAATAACGTAATCTTAACCTATGTTGTAGCCAATATCGGCCTAACCTAACCATAAATCAATAACATCTCCTCTGGGCCACCGTACAATACCTAGTCACCTACTTTCGTACAGGGTGTCTTGAATGCTTCCTAGTTGTAAGAGCCAACTACGAAACAAGACCCTTTAATTGTTACGGTACTGTATTAAAAATTGAAATTAGAGTTATGACTATGAATCCCTGTTTTAACTTAGCCTCTTCTAAAAGTAGTATAATCGCTATTTTGAATAGTTACTATTTGTTTTTAAAAAAATGGGAATACAATACCGTACTATATGAAATAAATGCTACTATAAACGCCTAGAAACGGTTGAGATGCTGAAAACGTTAAACTGCAAATGGCAGAACCAAATTAAATACGTACCTGGTAGTTGCTTGATATAATTTTAGGTAAGTTGTATAAGCAGGAGTTGGCTTAACTGACGTTTGCGCATAAAGTAAAGTAAAATAAAATAATATTAATTTAATGCGTGAATGAGATGACAACGCATAAAATCAGTGACAACCCATGCAAAATCCTTTTCTCGCTTTCATCTTCAGCGTAAAATGGCTACTGCAAACCCAACAAAGATTAAGTCCACACAAATATTTAATTAGGGTATTAAAAATAATTATTCGTATTCTTTTAACTTGATTGTGTTGAGTTCAAAAGGAAGTTATAAATATTATTCCCCTGACGTGAAGTCATTCACACACTCTCATCGCTTGGAACAATTCAATTGGGGAGGTCAGACATGGATGGGGAAAGTTGTAGCTGCAAGTCAAAATCTATTTTAATATCTTTCTCCTACCTGAATTAAATCTCAAAAAAACTATTATTATCATACAATCAAACTACAGAAGTTAATTTGTATGACGTCACTATACCAAAGTTTTCAAAGGTCTTTTAAAGAGGCTTAAACGTAACCCTTATAGTACTGATTTAATGGCCACTAGTAAGTTCCACGTGGAAAATCATGTGGCATAGAATGCTGACATCTTGTTCGTTATTTGATTGGGAAACAATTTCATTTCTTTTTTTTTGCAAATATTAAAATGTTTTTTGGTTCAACAAGTTCTTATTTTATAAATAGTGTACGGTAACAATATAATTTTTTAATATCGGTATAGAGCATCCTGTAGGCTATATTATTAAATTATGTTTAAGAACAGTACTGATAATAACAAAGTTGCTTAAGAATAGCGAGGAGTTAGAAACTTAAAAAAGCTGTTTAATGAAAATTATAAATTATTTGTACAGTAAATAAAGCACTGTGCATTAATTAAAATATATACCGTACTCCTCTATTTAAAAAACTTATTTAATATTCAGTAATAATTCAATATAATAGTTTGGCATTTTTTATTGAAACAGTTTAAAAGATAAATAATAAACGAATTGTTATTTTCTTAATTACTGTCATAAAATAGTCAATACAAATTTACCGGTATGAAATTAAGTTGTGAAAATTTTAGTTTCAAGTTTTATTGCAATTCTATTTGAATTATTTAAAAACTCTCACTCATTTACTAAATTCAAACTGTAGTTGGTGATTCTGTGGTTGGTTTTGAACTTCGAGCAAGTTTTACGTAACTTAAGTATTTAATAAAAAATAAACAATTTACTTGCTTTTATTTATTAAAAAGATATTTAATTGTTTTAAATTTTGGCTAGTCAGATAGTTATCATAGTTTAGTTTTTTATATTATTTTTTAGTTTTTTTTTTCTCTCTCTATCTGTAAGCTAGGGTTAATATAATAATTAGCATTCGTTAAGTTACGATAGTCTTTTAAAGAATTATAATAGAGCTTAGTACATCATAGTAATCATTTTTTTTTTAACGAAAGACAAATTTTTAGGTAACTGATGAAAAAATAAAACTGCAATTAAAATATGGAATAAAAACGTTGTATGGAAAGCGCTTGCGCATTTGAATTTTTTTTTTTTTTGTGTGAGAGAGAATGTTTTTGCATGATGAAGCACTTTCAATGCAAACTTGGTAAATTTTTGACAGCCGCAATAAAAAGGAAACAACTTTATTAAAAGACTTTTTAAAAAAAGAAGAAGCAAAAAAAAAAAAAGGGATATATTCTTATTATGGGTATCAACTGCATGTTCTTCGCCGACCTTTAAATTATCCAATTTAAGGTCCATTTCACTTTCCCCTCACCTTTCTCTCTCACTCACTCATCTATCTACCTGTCTTTACTTTTTGCTACCTAACGCACTGACAACTGGTCTTTAAGTCTGTCATAAGTGGGCGTAGCTTGGTATTAATATTCATTATCGACTTCACAAGACCAAGCTCTACTCCCTTCTAATTATTTTCAAAGTAGGTATTTAGGTGCTCCTATTGTATTACAATGGGCTCTGTGGTATTTTATTACGACTAACGAAGGGAATTTATCTGCACTAAATTAGTGGGTTTTTGGGTAGCGTTGTCTGTACATTTTGGAAGCTATGGAACACACGCGAAGCTTTTGAGCATGCTTACCTCTAACCAAAAAAATCATCAATAGCATTTTAAAATCTAGGAAATCGCAAAATCCCAAAATCATGCATTATTGACCAAATCCCAACAATTTATATTAGTAGTCTAGGTGAGTAAGCTATTGAAGTTTTGACTTTTTGAGATTAGTTAGTTAAAATGTTTTCAAAGTCGAGAGTTTAGGTTTTTACATATTTTTACTTTTCCGGATTTTGGTTAATCTACTGTAGTTTTTAGATTTATAGTCTTTTATGGATGATGGTTTTTTGAAATGTTGATTTTTTTGGGAATATCTGTGTTTCGAATTGGAGTTTTTATTAGTTTGTTAGAATTTATCTTTTTCGGATTTTTTACATTTTTTTTTATCTTCACAATTGTTTGGTCGGTAAGCACAATAATAATTACGGGTATCTACACAGTTCGGAGGTGTCCCCAGATTTAATTTCAAGCACTGTCCAGTCAATTGCATTTACTGAAATGTACTTTTGTCTATTGAGTTAACATCATTAAAATATCGATCATTTTATTTTCGTGATCGAGTTAAGTTTTTATTTATTCATTCAATTTGATTTTTGTGGTTCAATCCTGACTAACTCAACTCTTGATTTATAGGGACGAATGGTTTGGAAGGCCAGAATGTCATTCATATTACTCGTAGTTCGGCCAAACACAGCATGTAATTTTTGGTGGAGGGGTTATTTAGAATAATTTATTTAAAATGAACTTTTAAAACGGTCATTTTTTTGAAATAGTTCATTAGGTTTAAAGTAAAATAATTTTGGAACATTTTATTTAATGGAATTGCGCGCATTTAACTGATGATTAGCTGTTATCCAAACATGGTTTTTGTTTTTTCAATTACAGTACAGTGTATTAACGTTAAATTATCAGCTCATTTCCTGTCGCAAAATTTGGTAATCAATACGGTTGAAATTCTCTATTAAGCTTAGGGTATTTGAAAAATCTAAATTAACTTTGGTAAAATGTAGCTAGCATTGGAAAATTGGCTCGGTGCCCTTTTGTAAAGCAGACACTTTGGCTGGACTTTGAAAAGAAGTTGCTCGTACCGGTAGTGTCGGAGGGAACTATGATAAAATGAAAATTTAAAAGGTGGCGCTGTATTACACTCTGAATACAGTATACGGTACACTCGTATTTAAGAAGCTGGTGAAGAATGTGGAAAAAGTTTTGTTTGCAGATGTAAAGTTGACTCGAGGATTCAGTTGACATCTTTTCCACCTTTTTCCGCTTATTTGAATTTCTTTTATGGCTGAGCCTTTTTTTTTCTTTCTTTCTTTCTTTCTTCGTTTTCTTTTGTGTGCGAATTGATTTGAATAGAGGGCAGCACCCACCTTCTCAGTTTTGCAGTGTACTGTATTTTTATTTTGGTTCAATCGAGTGGAAGTTACTGTCACAGACTCACATGACGATGGCCTTTTTTATACACACTTTTTATTTATTTAAACTCTTAACACTTTTGCAGCAGACGTTTGTACAGTAGTTTCCATAAAAATCAAAAAAAAAAAAATCTCACTCCCTACACACAAAACTAAGCTTGTTCAAAAAATTGTGGGTTCTCTTTTCTTTTTTTGATGTCATTATATCGTTACGCCATAGAAAATTAAACCGCCCAATAAATAGCGGTTTTTAATTTACCACCTAAATAATAGACTTACAAATCAAAAAAAGAATTGAATTTTATTTTATGATATTAAGCTTTTGTGCTGCATTTTCAATATCTTCAATTTGTATAGAGTAGTTTTAGTTATTAGATAATTTATAGAAATACAGCTTCCAATTTTTTAATAGGTATTAAGTAGCACACATTTCTGAGTTTAAGTAATTATATGATTTAAATTAAGAGCAAATTGAAGAATTATTACTCACATGTTGCAAAATCTTATGTGAAAAAAAATATATATTTATATATATATACACCGGTATTTATTTTATTTTAAACCACACTTTAATTTAAAAATTTATTAGAGCTTCGAATGAGATATTTGCTTACGATATTATACGATAATTCGCAATTTCATAACTTTTGTCATACAATTTAAGCTGAAGTAGCGAATAGCAAACTAGCATTATGCATACTACTCGTGATAGGTTAGGATTGGATATAAAAATGATGTTCTACCTCCCATTTATTGTCAACGTAATTATCTGTAAAAAGATGCAGCGTGTATAAATAACGATTGAAGATAATAAACCGGAAATGATTTGACAACGAATTATGTTTTATAATAACGCTATTGAACTCCGCACAACTTTCATTTTTTTAGCATTAGCATTTTATCACGATGTTTCATTATTATTATATTGACGATTATAATTAATAAAAATTGCAATTATTGCAATTAATTAATTTTCTTGTTTCTTTTAAGTTCTTCTTATCTAAAACATAAATAAAACTCGTTTTGAGTGAACAAATTAAAGATCAGATATTTTATTTGTAATAAAAAGTTCCTACAGTACTGGTATAGGAAAAGTTGAGGTGTTTAAAATATTTATTAAAATTTTTTAAAAAAAAAAAAAAAAGAATTTAATAAAATAATTATTCGAGTATTTGTGGACCGAGAATATCTCGGATACTATGAAGGCTCATACATTAAAATTTAAGGAAAAGTATAATATCTAGCTGGTACCGATATTTAAGGTTTTCTGTTATAGAGTTCTTTTTTATAAGGCTATTAAATACATAAATTGAATACAGTAGTGTACTGTATTTAAAAATTATAATTGTATAGAGAAGGCTTTAAAAAAAGTCTTTTTACTTTCAAAATGTTTTAATGCAGTAAATTAGAAAAAATTAAAAAAGTCAAAAAATGGCTCGGGTAAGACGGAAGCTCGGATATTAGAACTTCTACCTTACCCAAATTAATAGTAAAATTCATTAATGACAACGCTAGTAGGCCTAAGAAAATGCACACTTTTGTTATGAAATCATTTTTTTCTTTAAAAAAAAATCGCATTTTTCTAAAACTTAATAAAATTAGATATTATTTATAAGGTAACGTTTTTGACGTAAATTCAGGGTTAGTTTGGGTTTAGTCATCGCAGGTGACATCGAAAATGATGAACGGAGTACCAAAATGAAATTGCCGAAAAATACAGTATACCGGTTCGTCGCGTTTCTAATTTCTATCCGGAGCGAATGTTGTTGAACAGGAAACGTTCTCTGCTGGGTCTCTCATTTTCCACCAACATTTTTCTTTTTTATTACTATATTTTGACTATGAAAGCAGCTGGCGGCGTCAATTTCTATTATACTGAATTTTATATCAGTTCTTGACATTGGAGAGAAAGTTTTGATTTCGATAAACGTCGTTCGATCGTTGGTACACTTGGTGTGATGACACGCTCGTAAAAACAAGATGCGCCAGGGACGCGATGCAAATTTATCGAAGATAAAAGCTGAATAATTTATATCAAAAAAAAAAAAAAAAACCGAGCCAGTGACGTGTCATTCAACTCTAATGACTCGAAATGACGTAGTAATATATGTGGTAAGCTGTTGGACGGCAGGAACGTCATGACTGCCGTTGATAACAATAGTTTGAACAATAGGTGTCTTTGTAGCTTAAGACGATACATAACAATTGTACACTGATGCATCGCTCAGATAACTCAAAGCCCCCTATTCGCTTCCACTATTAATAATAATGCACATGAAATAAAGGAAACTACTTCTTACGCTTGAAATGTGATACAGATGATGATAAAAATAAAAAAAAGTTTTTTTAGGGTCTTACGCAATTTAGGAAAGATGAGAAAGATTACGTTGAGAAACGGAAACGCCGTACCTGGGGGTATCTGCAGCACCATTACTAGTCGTACTTTGTTACAACACCTATCACAGTATCAGATTTAAAACGATTTAGGTCAATAAATTTAATTATCATGAAATATGCCTTTAGGAAATTATTGCGCTCATAATTACGAATATATACCGGGGGGAAAAAAACGAATATACCGGTACGGTGAATTGTGAGATTTTTATTTATAGCCAGCGAAATAAATGCCACATGGTATTGAGACTAAAACTATTTTAATGTACAGTATACTATGATAGTACATCTAGTTTTTTTTTTTACTATTTATCAGCTTTACCAGTTAAAATTTGACGTCACAGTGCGACAAATTTGATGAAGCTGTAATTATTAATGCGAGCTCGTGGCGTTGCGCGTGTTGAAGCCGAAGGAGACTACAGTATTTTGAATACAGAATTTTGCAAACTTTTTTTGTTGGACTGACTATATGCATTACATTTGTGCATTGAAATGTTCTGCTTTTTTTTTTTTTTTGTACTGCTTTTTTGAAATTATTGGAATTTCATATTTTCTCCCTTAAAAAAAAAAAAAATGGGTAAAATGTAGTAACTTTTTTCTAAAATAATTTTCCTCGTTCCATATTTTACTTTCTTTTTACTTAACCTAATGCTACATTTTTTTTTTTGAAAAAGAGTTTGCTTAATTGGAAAAACATTTTGGGACGAGGAGGAGTGGTGGTGAATGGGGCTCCTTATTCACACTGGCATGCGAGCCCATGCGCCACTGCAATATAGATTACTGGATTCTGTGAATACTGATTTTCAGGTTCTTAAATAATATAAAACCTAATACCCGGTACAGTATGTTAAAAAAAATTCACAGTAAAGAAAAATATGTACGCCTTCAAAATTAGTTTTATATAAGGTACCAGTTATATAAAATCGAAAATAAAACGTGATGGCCAAAAACCAATGGGTACTGCTTTTGTTTTGTTAAGCTTAAACCTGCAATTTTCGTTAAAGTTATACTTTATGTTACGTTAGATTTTATACATGGAAACACTTTCAGATTGTGTTTGCAAAAATGCTTGTTAAAAGTTTAATATTACAGTACTTAACTTTTGTTTTGCAAATTTTTTTTTTTTTTTATTACTCGTTTAACGGACATTTACTCTTTAACTTAACTTAAGCAGTGATTAGCGTGACCACAGTAAATTTAGGCGGTGTTATTACGTCTAAATAGGGTGTGGTTTGATGCAACTATCTAAATGTTAATTGGTAGCTAAACGTCTACGATTTTGGAATAGGACGGCTGGTTTCTATAATATTGAAGTAGCAGTTACCATGAATACCTAAGATGGGAAAGAACCGACGTTTGTTTAAATTCAGTCAAAGCCGGTGTGTACGTAGGCTACAATTCGAATAACTTTAAATTTATATTTTTTTTTCTGACAAACAAAAATTATTTATTTATGTGAAATGCACGAGGTGTATGTATTTGTTGCAAGAGCTAGCTCAAGTTTTAAGGGAAAAGAAAACAAATGTATCATTGTCTCCAGGGTGCATTGCATCGGTTCCTATTTGGGAGGTCGTTTTTATTCTTTGGAAATAAAATAAAATTTTAGGTATAAAAAACAGATATTTTTCTCTTTTTTTCTTTTGCTTTTTCTTCGAGTGAACTGCCGCCGACACCGCCATATGTTCGTCTTTTATTCACTGCTAGAAATTACATGTACTAATGGTTTTGTTAAGAATCTTCTTCTATGAGCAACAACAAACATCACTTCACTTCATTGGTGGAATTTTTTTTTTTTATTATTTATATATATTTTTTTTTACTGTATTTCTTTTGCTCTCATTGTTGTTGTTTGAGTTTGTATTGCTGCATTAATTGTAAGTTGGAATATAAAAAAAAATGATTTTTATTTCTGATCTTGCGGATGAAAAATGATGCATTGTGGGAAAACTAAATACGTGTATTAACACAAGATGTGCCTTTTGCACACAAAATCGAACAAAAGGTTAAGAATCACGATGGTCGTGACGTGAGGAACAGTTAGGACCATTACAACAACAATAGGTCTAAATTGAAAAGTAGGAAAAACATTTTAAAACCAATACCACGTTTTTTTAGCATTTTCTCGTATTTATTTTTTTAAAGAAGAAAAAAAAAATGCAATTTTTTAAAAGATGTACGATATACAACTCGTGGCCAACTGAACTTAGCCAACTTGAATGTGTAAATCGCATAAAACGATGAAGTTGGAAAGACGCTCATACAGTAGGCTATTATGATTTCAACTTGCAATGGTTTACGTAGCGGCTGAAAATGATTTTTTGTTGTTGTTTTCGTGCTCAAGTTTTTTTTTTTTTTTTATTTTTTTATCTTATTGTACAAAACCAGACATTCCACTGACATTGCGTTGCAATTGCATGTTCAATTGCCAAAAGGCTAATTTTAGATGTTAATTATGCAGCACAAAACCACTCTTTCAATTTCAAAACTACTCTTTTTTTTAATTTATTTTTATTAATAATTTATTATTATTTTTTTTTTTAATTTGTTACTTGGGGCTGTAAATGCTTCGATGGAGGTTAACAAGCAATCATATTGATCTACACGATTTTTAACGTATCAAGTTTGATTGGAAAATTAATTACGACATCATGTGGCTTTACCAGATACATTTTACGATACAAATAATTATAATTTTCTCTGTTTTAGATGTACCGGTACATGTACTGTATTCTAATTCTATGAATTAGATTCATTAGCGGATGAAAATACGACAGCACTGTAAGTACAACAATTATTTAAAAATTACTCTTGTTTTGGTATGTGATTTTTTCTTATTATTATGGAATTTTTGAGTACAAATAATTATAATTATTAGACAGAATAGCATATTACAGACAATGGGGTCAAGTTTTGAAAAATTAATTTTATTCGGAGATAAAGTTCATTTAAATTAGACTATGTACAGTATGTAGCCAATTCATTTCCGATATTTTATTAATGCTGCGTATTGTAATAATGTCGTTGTTTTGATGTTTTCCGAGAAAGACTGCTCAGTAATGCGGTGTATGACAGTATGACTAGAGCTATTTGCAAATCTATTTAAATAAAGATTTTCTTAAATCTTTAATAAACTGTTAATTGTATAATTTTCGGGAAATTATAATTAATTAACTATTATCTTAAACGCAAGTTCGTTTAAAACTGGTTACCGTATAAAAAATGTAACTTTGATTTTCTTGCAGTATAGGCCTACTTTTTATTCATAATATTGCATTATAAAGGGTAGGGAATGTGCAACTGTATAATAGCACTCAGTACATGTACAGTACAATATAGACAATTATTATTAATTTGCCTTTTTATGGGTTTATGAATGACGATCAAACATTAATACTCCGTACAAAAAATAACAATAAATTGAATTTTTTCGATATCGAAGTAGTATTGCTGGCATTATTCTTACATGTACATGTATATACTGTAGATAAATTCAAATGAACGAGATATAAAATTAGCAAAATATATTTTTATCACACCGGTAGCCATAAAAATTATACGGTCTTTAAGTTTACCGTATCTTTTAATCGTAAGCCTTGTTTATTAAGATTCTGTCATTGACCTCAATTATTATTAAAATTATTTAAAAATAATTTAAAGGTCAACCATTAATTAAAAATTGAAATTAAATGATTGTGTTTAAATGTATCTAAAAAATACTTACCAGTATTATAAAAATGTTTTTGCATTATGTACTGTAATCTGATTTTTAAGTTACACTCGCGTCCTTCAGGTCGTTTAAATTAATTTTAAAAACAAGAAGCAGTATTTTATTAAGTTAGGTTTATTGAAATTTTGTAATGATAGGGCATGAAATGAGTCTGCGGGGACCGAGAATAATGGTGCAATTAAAATTCAGTCTCAAGTTCTTTTCTCAATCGGGTCTTATCATTTTTATTAAAAGAACTACATGTACTTAACGTTTGACTCGCATCTTTAACGCATGCGCGATATTGTTGAAAATAATTGGCGTTAAATTCTTATTAAAGGTAAAATTTGTTGAACACACGTTGTTAACGATAAAAAATAAGTAAACACACAGCTCGTTTCAAAAATACATGCACATTCGTGGTATTGTCGCTTTAAAGAAAATTTCGTCTGTTAAAGAAGAAAAAAATATATACAGTATACTAGTATATATGAAGAAAACGAGAAAGAGATACGTGAATCGAATGCGAAATTAGTCCAAACTTTTTTTTCTCTTCATAATATATTTTTTTTATTTATAAAAAAAAAGAGAGAAGAAACAAGTCGTAAGAATAATGCGAGAGATGTGGGGACGTTAAAAATAACGAATGTTGTTGGTGGAGGGTTAAGGTTGTTAAAAAGGGAAAATGGTTAAGGTGGTAAGAGATCATTTGTCCACTACAACCGCCAAATATATCCAGCAAATACCTGAGATTCTTCGAGTCTCGGTGTAAAACACTACTACTCACTGCTACTCACTCGAGAGAAATGTGAGAAACGTTTCTTTTTTGAACAAAAAAATCTCAACGTAAACGCAGGGGGTGATCAAGGTAGAATAAAAAAAAAAAAGAAAATGAGAAGGAAATATACGTATATATAAAAATAAGGATTTTTTTCTATCTATCTATCTCTCTCTCTCTTTTCTTAAATGCCGTTGCCGCCGTCAGAATATTTGTTACTTGTGTTTCCAATTTGTAAAAAGTGAAAAGACTCTCTACATTACACGTTGTTATTGTGATTGTTATGATGATTCGGATTAGGCGATGCCAGATCACGACTCAGAAACCACGGATTGACTGCGAGCACCGAACACTTTTATTATTATTATTTTTTTTTTATTTTTCTTCTTCTTAGCCGAACAATGCAAAAAGGAGATAATTATTTTAATTTATTTAATACGCTTGTTTTTATTTCGCAACTTTATAATCTTATTGATTTTACGCGAGCGTCTTTTAAATTTTTTTTATTGGTGTATTAGCGTAAAATTTACTATAAAAAAAAAAAGAAAATTGTTAAGCATCAATAAAAGCGTTTGAATATAATAATTTTTACATACCGGTAAATAATGAGGTCAGTGACGTAATTGATTAAACGATTAGGTTGCTTGAAATTTGGTTGTCTTAATCTTATATGCTTTAGAAAAGATGCGAAAATTTTGGAATTCAAAATCAATTTTTGGAATACTGGATGTGAAAATCAATAGAAATTAAGGGGGTTGAATAAATACAAAAGTGATTTTTTTTTAAATTAATTTTTTAATTTCTCCACCTTAGAATGATAATTACAACAGTGGAATTAAACCACTCATTAAAATGGTTTTTAATTTATTTATTATGAAAGTAATATTTTATAAATTATTATTGTAAAAAGTGCTGATGGTTGCCATAAAATCGGTCCTTAAAAATCGGAATTAGTGCGCTAATCCGTTTAATAATCTTAATATTTCAATGACGTTTTTAATATTTACCGGTAATTGTTATATTTTGTGTTCAAAATATCTTATTTATGCATCACTTATTATGCACTGCATCGATTCTAGTTTGATCGACTTCGCCTCATGCCTTTATCATACTTTGGCTTTCATGTCTCGTATTTTTGCCTCGTAAACCTTTACTTACATCACACCCCATATTTTATAATTTACTTAATTTAAGTCTGGGATATTGAAGAATTGATTTAGGCATTCGATCTACTGTAGCTTTAATCAATAGCGCAGTAAAGATAGCCTTTAAAGGTCAGAATGCATCTCCTGCTATTTTTTGCAGTCCTTTCCGGCTGACTTAACTCAAATTTTTAGGGACAGCGGAGAATAGAGAGTCTCAAGATACGTTTGTACGAGCAATTATAAGCCCGGGATTTGAGATAAATCTGTAGGTTAAATATACAGGTAAACTATAGGTACAGTAGTTACATGGAGAAAACGATATTTTGATTTTTAACTTCTTAATCGAAACACGTTATGGGATTTCCTTTTTTTTTTTAATGTACAGTATATAAGATTTTGTAATTACTTATAGGTAGCCTACAGTATATCAAACTGGAAAAAAAAAATGCATAGCATTTGGTGTGTAGCTTGGCCCAAACTGAGTGATACAGATTTGCTTTTTTGTCAAATTTCTGATAAGTTTCACAAAAATCCTTCTATATTTGGGCGTGGCAGCCATTTTTACCTTAACCAAAATCAATTTACCAACTTTAGTTATAGTCTAGATATTAGTTAAATAACATTGAATTGATTATCTAAATCAAAGACAATGGATAATCAATTTTATTGATACCGGTAGTACGAGTAGGCTATATAATTAATCTCGGGTTTATACAACAAGGATAATAATTACCGTACTATTAATTGATACAACTTTATTTAGTTTGACTATTTACGGTGAGTAGACTCGGGGGGATTAGAACAACATTTCAATTTTGACCGTTTGAAGTGTTGCAAAACGTTGATTCGCAGTGGTCACACTTGCACCTAGCGTAGCGTCATTCGTAGGCGTTGTCATAGAACGAGTACTAGAACTGAGCAGGGGTTAAAATAATCTGACGTTCGTTTTTAGTACAGTATAGGTGGAGGAGGAGTGGTGGTGGTGGTTGTAACATAACTGACATTCCGATCTACAACATTTTCTTTTCATTTCAAAATGTTGAGTAGTTGTTGTTTTTAAGGATGGACCGGATGACGACGATTT
The DNA here is from genome assembly GCA_034692225.1 of Polydesmus complanatus. Classification (NCBI taxonomy): domain Eukaryota; kingdom Metazoa; phylum Arthropoda; class Diplopoda; order Polydesmida; family Polydesmidae; genus Polydesmus; species Polydesmus complanatus. The sequence continues at coordinate 54,323 of JAQGAZ010000311.1, read as the reverse complement.
ATGCTCATCCGATCTTCAATATATACAAAAATCCTTTTTCACATACTACGAATTCTTTTTTTATTATTCTTTTTTTTTCTTCTTTTCTTTAAAGCTTCGTCTACTGTCACATATTTATTTGGTGTATTTGACAGCTGCTTTTAAACCTCTTTCCATGCCAATAACTGCATGTTAATCCTTTTTTGCCTTTATAAAAGTTGTGTAAATTTACACCTGCTGTTCCAATAGCCTCCCGTACCTTCGGTTTTGTTACGAAGGCAAATTTTATGGGGCTCAACTCCCTTTTTTTTTTTTTACTTTTATGGCAATCGAACTAACAGCAATTTACATCGAAAATATCAAGATCTACAAATTTATCTGCGTTTTTTTTTTTATTTTTATTTGAGTTTTGTTGTTAAAGACTGGTTAACTTAACGTTTACTTTAGTACAGCAAAAAATCGGCAAATACCGCAAAGTGTGATAAAAAGAAAACTCGGAGAACAAAAATAAAGCCCTTTCTTAAATCTCAATATTTTATTTAATTTTCTCGTAAACTTGTTTTTTTTTTTTTTCGAGTTTTCATCGCGCTTTCCCTGTTGTTATTTTATTGTTTTTTTTTTTTGTGGGTGCATTTACAGACTTATAGTACGGTAATAACATTTAGAGACTTCGTTTGAACAACTTAAATTCGATAAAAGTGACTTTTTTGCTTTAATTCTAGATAATTATATATTTTTTTGGTTACTAATCACTACGGTATATTAATTTCGTTTTTGCTGAATTTTTTATTTTGAATACCGGTACCAGTAAAATAATGTTTGCTAAAATTATTCTTGAAATATAACATTTTATAAATTTTTTTTAAAAAATAAAGAAAATATTGGTTTATTTTTTCCCCTAGTTTATTTGTTTTCATTTACCTCCAAAATCAAAAACCTAATACCTAAAGTGATTAATACTGTAATGCCAATTTTATAAAATTAAGTTTGTTTGTATTGGTACCCAATTTTTTTTTTTTTTAATATTATACTGTATAATACTGTGCAGTATATTACGGTAGTTTTAAATTTTTACGAATCGGAATTCTCACGCTGAAAAACTACTGTATTGTATTATGATAATGGCAAAATCTTAAAGTGTTCATTTGAAACGCATTATAAAAAGCAATTTAGATGAGATTTATACATATATTTTGCATATATATATGCATATAAAAGAAAAATAAATTTTAATGGATTTGTAGTTTTAAAAATAAGAAAAAAAAAATATACATGTATATAATATACGAGTATATTTGTTTAAATTGCTTTTCGAATGAATTGATTTTGACATTCGAAAGCGTTAAATAGACGGGCAATGTTATTTTTACACAGAGTTAAAATAATTTTAATTCTTAACTGACAATTTTATTGTTTTCTCGTCAACTTTTTTTTTCTCCTTCTCAAAAGATTTTATGAACAAGTGTTATGTGCGAGATGGGCGAAATACATTTTTTCTCTTCATCCATTATGTAAACTTATTTCTACATAGACAAACGCAGTATTAATAGAAGGAAGGGGTGGTTGGGTGGGAAGGTCGGGCATTTTTTTTTTTTTTTTTTTTTGTGCATTGCCTACAGTGGAAATGTGCTTCGTAGTAAAGTGAGTGCATTGCACATGCCCACCCATCACGAAAAGCACTTCACTTAGCTCTCTCCAATCTCCAACTATACTTGCAACTAGCACTGACGAATATTTAACACTAGTAGGCGCAGCGACACCTATGAAAAAATAAAATAAATAAAAAGTATTATTATTATTATCATAAGGCAAGCAGCAGCACTTCACACACTCGAAAAGCATTTAAAAAATTCAATATGAAATCTTTTTTTTTTCTTTCTATACTCGCTTCCTTACCTTTTCCTTGAAATTCAATTTCGGTTGGTTGAGAAATGCGTAATGTTTGTGTAAGCTTCGGTGAAAAGCGAAGAAAAACATCATTTTTGTTTGTGTTAGCCGTGTTGCTGGATTCAATTGGTTTGTTGGCCATTTCACATGCGCGGAGGTTTTTTTCTTTTTCTCTTTTTTATTATCATATATTTTTTTGGTGTTTTTTTAAGGTAGAGTTGTTTTAGCTCACTTTTTACCGAGTCTTATTTTGCTTCTGTATTGTTATGTTAACTAGAAAAACTGATCAGTATTTTTTTTTTTTTATTTTTACACTACGAAGAATTTTGTACAAATATTTCTTTTATTCTCTTGGTTTGCAAAATCCAGGAGAACGAAAGTTAAATTAAATTTGAATTTTGGAGGAGAAAAGATAAAGATAACTTTGTTTAAGATAGTCAACTCTTCCGGAAACGTTAGATAAAAGAATGTTTCTGTATTTTCAGTAAACATTTTGTTTAGACTAACAAACATTCATCTTTATAAATAAACCTCACGTGTTAAATTTTTTTTAAACCAGTAAAAACAGTGCAATAAAAATGTAATAACGTTTTACCATCTTGATTTTTTTTTCTGAATATAATTTTTATTGGTTTATTTAAATTGAATGAATTGTTTTATAGTGTCTGTAAATCATTTTTTTTTTTGATACTGTACAAATATATTATTTTTATGACGCGTAGTTTTATGATGTGCAACTTAATATTATCGGTTTACATTTGGAGAACTTGTGCCTTAAAAAATTATATGCGGGCCTGTGGATTATTATTTTAATAATAATAATAATGCCGGTGTTCTGTAAATACTGTAGTTTTGAAATGTCAAGTTACATGAGTAACAAGATAATAATGCAAAGGTAACGTTTCAGCACAGTACACCAAAACCGAATTGAAACCTCGATTTGCAGTTCATAATGTAATTTATAAACTTAAAATGGGAGATTCTTTACTGTAATTTGTTTTAGCTCTCATTATTTCAATAATACAGTACCGGGTATTGTATTTTGTAATTCTTTAGGGCATATTCATGAATAGGGGAAACAAGGAAACCTATTGGTAGTGCGGTAACATCTTCGATATTTACATGACTTTCTATGGCAAACTTCACTGTGTTTTGAGTGTTTTTTTTTTAAGGAGATATAAGTATCTAGAACGCTAAGCGGGGTTTGGGTGTGTTTGAAAATAATTAATGCTTTTATTTAGTAATTTAATATTGTACTTGATATTTTTTGATTCAATGATACCGTGTTCGTGTTGCTACTCGATTCTCAGGTGAGTGAGTGAGTGAGGCATTTTAGCCACGTCATTTATTGCTACATGTATTTACGTTAACTTTTTAAGACTAATAGTATCTCCAAGTCAACTTAATTTGTTTAAGTCAATCTCCCGTAGCTCTTGGTAAAGGTACGGTAGTTCGGTAGAAGTTGGTCATGTCCAGTCACTATACTCCAGTCTACCGGTAGAGTAGAGAGCCTACCACCACCTCGACCCAACTCAAACGCAAACACAAATAAATGCTGAAAGAAATTCTTACAAAGTACATTTTGCCAACTTTTTCTTGTTTTATTTATTTATTTTTTTTCTCGGTGTTTTTTATGGATGTAATGTACGTACGTTGTTGTTTTGTCATTTTTTTTCTTCTTCTTCTTCTCTCGGAGGTAGAGTGGGAGGAAGAGCAGGTTGTTTGCGAGTGGGTGGTAGTTGTATATTTGAGTAGAACAAACAGGACTATGCTATCTCTTTAGTTTTGACATGACATGTGGTGCCCCTTTTTGTACTCAACCAACCAGCTTTACAACACTAAATGTTACAACATTTTTTTTTTCTTCTTTTTTTTTTTCTTTTTTTTTGGCATTTTTTTTTTATTTAAAACTCCGGCAAACACGAGGTTGACTAATAGAATGGTTGTTGGTATATAGAAGAGTTTAAGTCACTAGTCAGTCAAAAGTCAAGCCGTTGTTTCATGGTCGCGACAAAAGTCAAGCCAGCGGGGTTCCCCAGATAACCTTTTGTCTGTCAGTAACTTAACCCAGACCTTTAACAAAATCTCCTCTCACTCACTCAACTTCTACGTTTTTACTCATTTACTCCAACGAAATATTTTCAGAGGTTTTTTTTTTTTTTTCCACATTTTTGTTTGAAAATCGAGTATTCAAATACCTGTTGTTGTTATGACAACATTAACCTTTGTTGTAGATCATGTAGATTGGTCAAGGCAAACGGAAAATAAATATCTCGTAAGTCGTAACGCATTCCTAGGAAAAATAATATTGATTTTTAGTATCGTTTACTTAAAAAAAAATAATTTACTTGACTTATGATTTGAACTTTTTAGCGAAATAATTTAATCATTTAAATAACGTGTTTTTGGAAAGATAAAAAGGATACTCAAAGTTCTGATTTGTTAATGTTATAAAATATTTTTATAACTATTGTTATGGATATTTAAAAATTACGGGTGTACAGTATAATTATCATACATTAATTTTACAAATTTGTGAGTGCCTATGTTACATTATAACTTTGAAGTTGGTGCGAAAACTCGTTGAAACTCGAATTAAAATTAAATTAAAAGTTTTAACTAGAAAAATTTGATGTTTTCCTAGTATAAAATATACAACAAGACCAATAAAGTTTACTACAAGACCTCAATCACGTGTGGTAAAACGTATATTACTTTATTGGATAATTTATTTAAATCATAATGAAAAACTCTTAGTTTGCTAGTTGAAAAAATGCACCCGGTCTGCGTCGTTTATGAGTTTCGATTAAATTTGTGCAAAGGTTAAAATAAAAAGTAAACATAAATAATACTTTTACACGTCGTAAAAATGTTTGCTTATTTATTATGATAATTATAACTCAAAGAAAGTTTTTTTTTTTATTTATTTGTTAGCATTGGAAAAGGAACTTGTACCCGGTAGAACTTTCTAATTAGGCCTATCTTTAAATACATTGCCTAGTTCTATTTATTTCTATGACTGCACGCGGAAGAATGATGTATTTCAAGTTTTTCACACTTCCTAAGGATGCTAGCTAGCAATATCCAGCAAACAAAAACCATAATAATAATAATTAATTTTACAAGTGCGTTTACATAAAAGGTGTATTAAATACTCGTAAATAAAAATAAATTATTAATTTGCTAGTTGGTTTCATATGAAAACTTTTTCATAAATTGTGAATAATTAATGAATGTTGAAAACTGAGATTTTATTTACATGTACAGTATTAGCAATATGAATATTGCAATAGTTCATTGAAGTAAAATGAATAGGCCTACACAGGAAGTTCGGTTACTACGTACCTAATTTTTTTTTACAAAAGTTACTAAATTAAATAATAATTATTTAGTCGTTCAAATTATTTAATAAGATATAAATTTAAAAGTGGTTTCATTTTTTTTTTGAAGAAATTTTCAACTCTCATTTTACTGTAGCATTCTCTAGCTCTCAAAATTCGCTTAAGGTGGACTGAAAATTTACAATTTTTTGTTTTATGGTTCATTAAAATTCGATAAAGTTCCGGTAAACTCCAAGGCCGCACTTAAAGTGCAACTTTCCTGGTTCAAATCCGGACACTTATATTTTTGGCAATTTTAACTTGGCAAAACTTTAAAATGGCAGAGATAAATTAATAATTAATACATATTATTAAAAAGAAAGAAACAGTAACATAAATACGTGAAAAAAGGTTTTCAACATTTTTTTAATTGCCAAATACAGTACAGTATAGAAGATACGGTGCGTACTATCATTTCCTAACAGTGGATTTCCTTGGTTTAAAAAAAAGTAATATAAAATATGAGTTGTATTTTTTAAGATCCATATTTATTTTTATGTTATAAACATCTTTTAAAAACAAAGCCAAGTACTGATGTTTATAAAATTTACAGGTGTATTTCTATATTAAAAAAAAAGTTGAGATGCAATACGCAAAGCTGAAATTATTTTACATCTTCTCTAGTGTTTGTTCAACACCTATGATTAAAAAAAATAATCTTCTACATGTAATTCAATAGGCGCCGTAATAAAGTGGACTCAGACATTTTGTGTGGTACATTATGCTTAATTTTTTTTTCTCCTTCGTAACTTTTTTTTTATTTATTTATTTTTTTTTTTGCTGTTGTTTTGTTTGGGAAATGAAATAAATGTGCTGTCTTATAATGAAAGACATGTTGTCAGATGAGCTGGCTATCCATTTGCGATGGCTGCTCATTTATCTCCTTTTCCACCACCCATCCATCTCCTCCCCTGGCCTACGTCATAGGGCGAGCGGGGGACTACATGTAGCAGGGAATTTCACCCGGTATTAATTCACTCTTAAACATCTCCACTATTTGCAAACAGAATTTATTTTAATGTCACATCTCCACTTCACCTGTCAATTTCACAAAAATCTCTACTTGTTCAAATTCTTGGCAAAATTAAAGGCAAGAAAAAAATTAAAAGAAGGAGAAAAAAAAAATGATTATTAAAATAATAAAAGCATTAAATTTGCACTTGAAAAAAAAAAAAAAAGGAAGAAAAAAAGTGGTTAAAAATGTGCGAGAATGAAAAGGATGTGATGAGGGAAGGTGAATTTGTCTGCTATGAAAGAATGATCAATTGTTTAAAGTGATGGAACCGTTGATGGCAATTGTTATTTTTTTTTTTTAAAGTTTTTTAATGTAAGTTACAAGTGCTGTGTACTTAACAGAGCTGACAAGACATGCAAATATTGTCTATCTTCATTATTATTTGAAGCCGAGTGTGAGAGAACCGCTTTAACTCTCTAATAGAAAGAGGAAAAGAGTGAGAGGAGGAGGGTACACGCCTTTAATTTAATTTTTTTTTTTCACACGAAACTCAATCTTGTTCTTTTTTGTTGTTGCTACACTAAAAAAAAAAAAATCAAAGATTGTAGGTTTACATGTAAAAAGTAAGTGATGCACAAATTCTTATACAGTAATGCCTTTGTGAAACAGAATCGTGTGGTACCAAAAAATATTTTCCGTTTTATTAAGGTAGTAGAAAAATGGAAGCAAGGTAAAATTAAAACAAAATAACTTTTAAAAATTAAATTTTATGAATTTAATAACACCATCACACTTGTATCCACAATACTTCCACCAGCAACTCGTATAAAAGTTGATTCAATTTTCGTGGTGATAAAGTCTGGTTTGTCACCTCATTAGCTACCATTTTCACATTCATATTATTCATGGACATTCAAAGCATATACAGTACATGTATGATGAAAACTCTTGTTTGGAGTTTAGTGAGGGCATTTTTAAATTGCAAATGATAAAAAAAATATTTTTAAAAAAATTGAGCCATAACTGATACGAGTTGAGAGCAAAACCCAGTCAAAAAATGAATAAACTGCAATCGTGACGTTTTCAGATTTCGCAAATCCATTAATTCCAATAAATCGGTTATCATGTAATAATTTGGTACTTGTTCGTTTCGTGGCCGTAAATTCAGTTATTGAATATTGAGCCGATATTGTGCCGACTGTCTCTATTTGCACTATTTTTCGTAGTACGTTTTTGGCCGAACTCATGACTAGTCTTATAAACAGTGAGGAAAAAGATTTTTTTTTTTTTTAAAAAAAAAAGTCTTAGAATTTTTGACTCGGTGTCAGATCGTTGGACAGAATTCTTGCACATCAAAACAACATTAATTGTCACGGCGGAAACAAAAGACAAACATGTTTGAAACAACATGTCAGATTCGATTTAACGTTCAACATTTTCTTTCTCTTTTTCTCCCTATCGCTCTTTCATTTCAAACTAGCTTGTGCCAATCGATACTGTGATTTTGATTCCAAGTACATGTACATGATGCTTTCTCATAATGTCTTATCAGTTGAAATGCGTATGTTTTGCGGTGAGGCAGGCTCATTTCAACATTTCTCCATATTGTATCTCCAGCATGTTGGATGTGGAAAAACGTAGCGGAATGTGTCTTTCAGCTTACGAGACTGGCAGCACCCCCTGCTTACTTCTCTCTCTCTCTCCCTCTTAAGTGAAATTATTTAGTTGTTTGGCCACCAGCTGTTTTATCCTCGACCCTTGTGTAGACTTGTTCAAAGCAGTTTTAACCCTAACTCACGCCCCGCCTCCGCCTTTTTCTTTTTACCTGTACCAGCGCCATCTGTACACCTGAAAATGTGTGTGCGCGCATGCTGCTGCTGGTTAAAACGTTCCTCAACGTACAAACTCACTCTCTCGCTCTCTCTCTTCATCTATTGTTATTTCCATGCCTCCCATATTATATGAAACGCTCACCGCAGGAGGTCGCTTTTGAAGCCGGACTGGAAATGGATAGGCGCACCTTTGCTTCTCAACTCAAAAATCTCTTCTCTCCTTTTCTGTCTCACTACTCACTTTTGCCGCTTTTTTTTACCTGGGAGAATATATATATATTTTGTTTTAAACATAAATTTTTTTCTTCTTTTTTGCTTTGATAAATTATTGGATAAGATGGGAAACAAGAAAAGAATTTCACTTTTTTTTTTTTTAAAGAAAACTTGAAATCGGCATCACAAATTATTTAATTAGCATTAAGCGATTAGTATTTTAGGTTTCACTTGACAATTAGTTATACAATGCATGTATATCTGAGCAATTTCTTTAAATAAGGCTGCATTAGGATGTTTTGGCTTGCATACATTAGTTGAGTCGAAAAGATGAAGAGAGAGAGAGAGAGAGAAATAATTACGGAATATTTGATAATTAGACGCTCAGACCCCCTGTTAATGAATAGTGCTTACGGTACTAAACAACTTTCTTCGCATTAATTTTTAAAATGAGAGAGAATTTTTCATTGATCCGCGGACCTTATTATTTTCTAAACATCAAGGCCCTAGCTCTCATTTTTGCACTAGGGGATACCCGCTGGTACAAGTGTTTCGGAATTTTCTGAGGAAAGAAGTTTAATATTAATAATTGCTCTCATAAAATTGTACTCCGGAGTATCTTTTTAAAAAAAAAAAAATTGAAAGCTTGTTTTTTTTTTCTGACACTTTTAAAAATGACAATTGGCTCGTTTAGGCCTACTGCATAAAGCTACTAACTGACTTTTATTAAAAATTGAGATACTGTATTGCCATTTAAAGTTTTTATTAAAGGAAATAAAATTCCCAAAGTTCAATAAAAAGCTATCGACCCAATGGGGTGCAATAATGTTTTCTTCAAGTCCAAATACTGGATAAATTAAATGTTTTGGTTAACTGCCTTGATAACCGCTTTGGGAAGATTTTGCGCAATGAAGAACATTATATAGAGTCGCTAATTTTCGAATTTTTTGGGTTGGTGGCTATGTGCGAAACCCCGTTCAATTTAAATTTTAACTAATTTGGAATGATAATTTTATTTATTTTACTAATTTAATTAAACTTCTGTAAAGGAATTTCAGGGAACATTTACTTGCAGCAGTTTGTCGGTGACATTATGAAAAATATCCAAAATTGATAATGAAAGCCATAATAAAATAAATTCAAGTTATTATTTATAGTTACGACATCACTTTTATTATGAAATAATGAAACATTATCATGTTTCTTGAACTTTTGGTTGCTTTCTTTTTTGGAACTTTTGAAATTGTTGCGATGATGGTGCATCGTTGTAACGAACCTACATAAAAACCGATATTTGGCAATATTACAGTCTCGTACTTATTCACGTTCATTCTGCAGGTATTTTGTTGCAATTCTAAAACAATTTTTAACTACTGTACCGGTAACGGCGGTACGATTTATTGCGAATAATTTAAAGCTTTTCATGTAGAAAAATCGAACGCTAAACACTTTATCCTAATTTATTCAAGCTGCTTTTAAACCTGTAATTTTAAGTACATAATGTATATTTAAAAGCATTTATTATTTTTATGTTAATAATAAATTGATTAACAAAACTTTTCTAACAATTATATATTAAAAAAAATCTATTCGTTTTATTTTATACATTCCAAGTTCTAAACAGTAAAAATAAATAATTTTATAAATATTTTTACTGTGAATCGTTTTGCGTTGAAATAAATATAACGTATTGCAAAAAGTAGTTTCTAAAATTAAATGTCTTGTATTATGACATACTGTACATGTATTTCATCCAACCGAAAGATCTTTGACCTTGGTTCTTGTCCTGTACCCACCTTGCCACCCACTCGCCTTCACTTCCTCTTCGCTATCCAAGATCCATCCTCCAATTGAGACAGCTATAATTAGTGTTTTTCCAATCGTCTACCTAGATCAGCCCATCTCCTATGCACCTATAACTTAATTAATTGATATCTGAGCTAGGCGCATGCGTACAGCTAATTAAGGAGTGAAAGGTGCGAGAAATATTTTTTTCTTCTTTTTTTTTTTTTTATTTTTTATTTTGAGCTTGAAATGTAAAGTGTGAGTGGATGATGAATTGTCCGTAACCGATGAAAGGCATTAAATTCCGTGAGTAAATCTCTTCACCGACCGACCGACTTGAGGTGGAGTGCAGTGTACGTGAGTGGTAAATAGGGTGATTATTGTATTAAAGAGGGTTTCTACGTGGTTCAACCGTTTACAACACATCATTCATCAAAATTTGAGCTTAAATTGAGCTTCGGCTGACTACGTGTATTTACTTGTGTTTTCTTGTCATAAACTCGGTCATTAGCAATAATCGGATGGCGGATGATTATTACTATTAAAACCTACGCCAATGGCCAATTTTTTTTTCTTTACCGCCTGGTTTACAGACTATTTTTTTTCTTCTTCTTTTTCATCTTCTAAAACTGCCTTTCACCTGCGCAATATGCACGTGGATTCGCACTTTTACGCACTATTTCATTCCGCTAACTCGACTTAAGAAATTGACTGCACTTTTACAAATTAGCTTTTTTTTTTTTTGAAGATTTTTTTTTTTTTTTTTAGAGATTTTAACCGATAACAAAACAAGGAAGAAAAACTATCGCGTAAACTGCTTATCATAATTTATTTCAGAGTGTTTTGTTAAAATTAAGGAAGGTATTATTTTACAATTGGAATAAGTTTTAAGTTTTTTTTGGATACTTGAGTACTGTATTGTCTTTCAAGTGGAACCATTTTAAACAATATGTTTTAAAACAAAGTTCCAATTCATAATAACGCTATAAAGTCTAACTTAATATAGAAGTTTACTAACATTTTGTTGATTATGTCGCGTTAAAAATGTCTGAGAATAGGCCTAAGTAAGATTAGTGACATTTGATTTCGGTTCAAGCCCTCTTTAACATAGATCTACTGTAAATATTATATTTTTTTTAACAAAAAGTGAATTTTTATTTCATTATTTGTCATAGGTTGGCCTATACTATTCAGTACAGGTATTTGGAATAATTATGAGGTTTCTATTTACACTATAATGCTTTCCGCTTCAGTATGATTCTGTATTGAAACTTTCAATTTTAATAGAGCAAGTTCTAATAAACGTTTACGTAACACCATTTTACTATCTACGCAAATTGAAATTTAGTGGATGAGAACTTTTCTTCTATAGCGGTATTCATTATTACCGGTGTGTTGTTTTTTTTTCCACCTTAAGTTTTTTCTCGTTGACTCGATTTGCACGAATTCGATGATGTACACACGTTTTTAGAACTTTTTAGAACCCTCGCGCAATTAATAGAAGGATGCTTTTTTTTTTTTTTTTAAAGCCCTACACATAGCCACGATGGCTAGGAAACAGGAAGTTGCCGAAAAAAAAAGTATAGTTTTGGTGTGATTTTTCTATTGTTAATTTAATGCATTTATAAGATTTCACTTACCGGTGCCTAAAGAGCGTGTTCTGACGCCAAGTGCACCTTAGGAAGTTGGAACCTGTACATTATAGGCTACTCGTAATATGTAAATTGGCGTGTACCGGGCAGGTTATATGTTTCAGACTTGTTCTTTCTTTATTCTCGCATGTCTAATCCAAATTGTCGGGAATGATCGGTATATTTATGAGCTCATCGAATAATTATTGAGGAAATTAGAAATTTGATGCGAATAAATCCATGTTAATAGATCAACTAATTTTTCTTTAAGGAAGTTCATTTGCTTGAGAAATAGAGTAGATTATTTTTAAAAAATGGATTTCTTTAAATAAGCGTAAAACATAAGTGTTTAAAAAATAAAATTCTCGATTAAATATATAGAAATGGTAAGAAATATAATTTTGAGAACATAAATTCTAATAACAGTAATCTTTTTCTAATTTAAATTTTATGTTTGATCAATGATTTTATGGATCAAGTTAGTATTTTGGGGATCTTTTAAAGCTAAATGAATGTTTTATAAAAAAAATAATAAAGTAGGCTTACCGCTATTCTGACTTTTACCGGAACGGACGCTATAAAATTATGAAACACCGGCCACATATTAGGAACAATTAATTCGAACATTAATTGCTCATATCTTGGATGTTCGTGAGACATTAAGTACGTGTAGTAACAGATAAAATATTTTTTTTTATTACATGAATTTAATTGTTTTTATTTACAAATGTGTAAGCAACTTGCGTGTGGGCTTTTTTTTTTTTATTTTATTATTACTATTTATTTTTTTTTTAATTTCTAAAAGTTACTAGTCGATTTGTTTATATAAAACAACAAAATCATGTAGGAAGGAGGGGGAGAAAGGTGTACTATTAGAGATGCACATTTTTCGCTAAATGTAGCCACTTTTTTTGACCATCTGGAGACAGCGATTTAGTCTTATGGCGAATATGTGTGTGCTTTGTGTGTGGGGATAATCTGGTAGAAGAAAAAAAAAAGTCTTCCTTAAACATCAATCAAATTAAAGATGTTGTCATGCAACCGATTCCTCTCTAAACTAAACTATTTGTGTTTTAGTTCTTGTATATGCATGTTTTTGGAAGCCGATGGTGTTTTGGGTTGCACGGCGCAGGTGTCCCGACCCGCTCACGGCACCCTCCAACGTGCATATTTGAGGTGTGTACAAATGCTACGGATAGTTCAAGTGGGTTGGAGATTATTTCTTATCGCAATTCGTGTTTATATATTTATATGCTCTCTATACAATTTCCGTATATCGCTTTTAATAATGTTTTTTTTTTCTCTCGGTCTTCCTCTCTTCTCTAAGTTATCTCTGAGAAATAACTCAAGAAATAGATTTAACTTTTTAAATTTTACACGAGCTTAGAAAACGTGATAGGCACGCGAAACAAATAATAATAATAATAATAAAAAGTTATGTTGAGGGCGCTGTTGGTATGTTTTTCCTAAAAAAAAGGGCGGGGAAAAATTTATATTCACCTAAGATGACATCGATCTTCACTGCGTTTTGCACTTTGAGGAATATATAACCTCAAATATCATTTATCATCAAACAACAAACTGCCACTATGTTTAAAAGTACATTACTACCGAAATCGTCGCGCGACCATCTTGTTGTATTAACTGACTCTAATAATAATAATTATTATTATTACGTGAAAACATTTGGAAAAGTTTCGAAATTAAAAATTACTCTCTTACATTCCTTGATGAAATACCGTACTGTATTTTGAGAATAATAATTTCTCATTATATTTTTTTCAATGAATGAAGATTTTTTTTATATATAAACTAAAAAAGTCTCGGTTTTTTTTTTCTCCCTCTTCATCATAAACAGCAGAAAAACTGGTTATAAATAAATTAAAACTTTTTTTTTCTTCTTATTTCTATGTATCCGCGAATATAGTGAGTGAAATCGAGTGAAGGTGAGAGAGGGAGGGGGATGGGGATTAGAAGCAGAAGGTGTAAAAGGGAAGTCAAGTACTTTTTAATACTTAAAGAACATGAATAAAAATTTGTAATCAACTTCTAATCGAGTTGCAAAACATGCATGTAAAATGGATTTAAATTTAAATAAGAAATAATAAAAGAGAGAGAGAGTGAGGGAGAGATGGGGGTTGCTGTTATATAAAAAAAAAGGTAGAAAAGCAGTGGGGGAGAGTGAAAATCTAAAAAAAGAGAAAAATATGTGTGTGTGTGTGTGTAGAAACGCAAAAGCCATATAAAAATATATCTACACACATATAAAGTAGTCCGCGAGTATTAATTGTTCGTAATATGCTAAATCATGCTGAATGATTGCCATTTGCGCTATATAGCCCGAAGCAGGGTAAAAGGAATTGCAACGAAGCGCCCTCTCTACCCAAAGACACACGGTAATAGAGACGGTAGGGAACTTCAACCACAACACTTGCAAATCAAAAAATAGAAAAAGAAAAAAAAAATCGAAAGAAAGATAGATAGAGAGGGAGAGTGGAAAAAAAAATTGCTTTTCTTTTCTGTTATTTATCGCTGGAAGATAGAAAGAGAAAGTTGAAGGAATAAAAATAATAAATAACAAAGAATTAGTTTAGTGTGAAACACTGAAATGAAGCGAGAAAACAGTTAAAAAGGAAAGTTGAAACAAACAAATGTTTCGATTGTGTTTGGTACGCATGGATTGATCATTGAGGATTGAGGGTAGTTTAAGGGGAGAAAAAGTCACTTTTATACACAATTTTCTAATAGAAATGCTGTAAAAAGAAGGGAGAAAACTTCGATTTTAATCTAAAATGTAATCGAACATCGAGGTCAATAATTATTGTTGTCGTTAGGTGGCGAGTGAGTTCATAGAGTAGGAAACTAATGGTAAAAAAAAAATTTTTTTTGTTATATAATTTACATCTAAAATAAAAATAATAATAAAAAAAAATTCTGGGCATATCTCCTTTTCTTCAAATTGCAAAGCTTTAGTTTTGTTAATTAAAATCGTGCAATCGAAATGTTTGCATTAAAAGAAGAATATTTTTATAAGGATTTTTTTTAAAGGAATATTAAATTTTAAACTCAGTAGCGTGCTGTTCTACTTTCAAGTACTGTACAGGAAAGCTTCGATTCATCAGACTAAAATAATTATTTAAGCTTAAGCTATTTAAATTTGTATGCCATTTGTTCTACTGTATAATTATTTGTCAGGCTCACGGTCCCAAACCTCACGGATGATCGAGGTTCTACTGTAAATAAATTAATTTTATTTGTGTCATTTGTGTGTGTTGCCGGCAAAGTGTACAAAAAAATGTCATAATACGTAAATATCGAAATCTAAAATCACAAAAAACAAATAGGCTTACTGTGTACCGGTGCTTTGGAAATTTTATTTCTTCCCTCAGTCAAACTTATATTACCGTAATTAAACTCTATACAATTATTCTTAAAAATTTAAGTTAGAGAGAACATAATTTTCTATTTAAGTTAAATACAATTTTAAGTATAATTCAGCGTTCGTCTGATTGTATTATCAAAAACCGCAGACGTAATTTTAGTTGTATTTAATTTTAATTGATCTTTTTTTTTTTTTTTTTTAAAAAATTATGAATTGATTTTGGGTAAAATGCCTAAAGCCTGGTTAAAAAGTGCAGATAATCTTATCAACAACATTTAAATGAATAGAGTAAAAATTTGTAAGGTTAATAATTAGTTGAAAAACATAAAAAGGAGACTAAATGTTGTTTAAACCATTATTTTTTTTCTCTCTCCATCTTCTCAGATGTTTGAACAATGAAAGTTGGAGATGGAGAAGGTACAGACTTAAATAACCCGCAGTTTTTAAATGATTGTACTTTTTTATTGTTGGTTGCCTTTGCTGGTTGCTTTTTTTTTTTCTTTCGTGCTTTCTTTTTTTTTTTTTTATTTTTCTCATCTTGATAATTACAATTACGTGTTGCGAAGCGTGTTTTTCACCGTGGAAACATTTCAACTATGTTGGTCTTTTTTTTTATTATTTTATTTATTTATTTATTTTTATTTTATTGCAAAAAAAAAAAAAAAAACATTTGTCGCTTTGTTTTCTGAAAAACGATGATTGCTTACAAACCGACATTTTTATTATTTAAAAAAAAAATAGTTGTTTTTTTTTCTCTTTCAAAAGGAACATCTACATGATTTATTTTTCTTGTTTTTATAAAATGAATATCAATAGAAAAAGTGTAAACAAAAACAAAAGTAAATTTTTAATTGAAATAAGTTTTAACTTGTTTAGTTTTTCTTTTACGTTTAATGGTAATTTAAAGATGGAGTTGTCAATGTTAAGAACCGTTTCTTTTCATTTATCTTTTTTTTTTTTTTTTGTTCTTAGAGGAAAAAAAAAAACCATAGAAAAAACTAGTTGCAACAAATGAGTGTGTGTAGTAAGTCGGTTTGTCGCTAATTACGACCCACGCCCAAAACAAGATCTGATTACGTTAATTACACATTTTACCTTTCATTAATAACAACTCACTGTTAAATTAATGCTTGCATGCGTTTACATCAAATAAATATCATTCGTCTTTTAACATTAGAGAGTAAAAAAAAAAAAATTGCTCGTAACAAATTTAAATACCGAAAAGAAAGATAATTACAAGTACGAATGTTAAATTACTATTTTTAAAAGTCACATTATTTACCATGATTATTTCGTTTTATAAAATAATGCAGTCGATTGTAAGCAAATTATTTTTGGCCATGATTTTAATAATTAATGAGCTTTGAATAATTTTATACCTGATTTATGTACTGTATTAATAATTGTTTTTGAAAAAGAAACAAGCTTTAATTACTACCCGTTTGTGAATACTGCGTATAATCAAAATATAATCTTGGTGAGACCTGGATAATATTATTATGGAATCAGCGTATTCCTATGTCAATTACATGTAGGCCTACCCTGGTTTTAAAAAAAAGTTATTTTTATTTTTTAAATATTTTTATTTCAAATTAATTTAAACGTTATCGTTCAAATTTTCTTAACTAAACATTTTATTTTTGTACAATGGTGATTAGCTTATTATTATTGAGTCAATTAATTCAAAAAAATAAAAATAATGTTTTAAGAATTAAATTGATTGCGTGCGTATTACCAATATATTGGTTGAAAACAGGTTGTAACAAGAAGGAGAAAAAAGTATAGCATGTATTTAAAGAAAAGGTTGGTGCGCCTTAAAGAAACTAGACGCTCTTTTTCAGGAATTATTTCGTAAGCGCCAAAATTTGAAAATAGAAAAAGTTTAGCCGTACAACTCTTGGATTTAACAATATAATTTAACAATTGCTTCTACAATTTTATCACACAACTTATCTCTATTATTGTAATTTACAGTAAAAAGTTGTGGTTGATAACGATTTCGTAAATAATCAACAAATTGATTCGATTTTACAGGTACTGTAGCCAGAAGAATTGAGGTAGGATCCTTGAATATGTTAAGAACTTCGTCTTTGAATTTCTGACTAAATAGTTCCATCTTTCCAATTTCGTCTACTATAACTATTGTCTTTGTTCGGTTCTGTTGGTGTTGAAGAGATTTGGACATGAGCTTCTCGAATGATTCAATATCTACAATGTATTTTCCAACTCGTGGATTGGCTGTTCCAACTCTCTTATAATCCGTCTCAACATAAGCCAGGGTTGCTCTTTCATCCGCACATTCTGCTGTTTCCAAAGAAGACACTGACACAGCTTCGAAACCACTCCTAACACCCTGTTTCCGAACTTCTTCAGTAAAAAAACCGTGAAATAGTATCTCTTCTTGACGAAGTTTTAAAATGATACTTTTTATTAAAGTTGTTTTGCCAATGCCAGGTACTCCGGTGACAAAAATCGCTTTTGCTGTCGATGCTTGATTTCCGCTCATTTCTAAAAAGGGTAAAGTAAATAATTAAGATTTGCAATATTATCGACAAAATGTTCGTAATTTTCAAAATTTACTTTGCAGTGACTGATCAGACAGAAATTCAATCAAATTTTAAGACCGATTACGATGATCGATATTGCCGTGATCGATATACTGTTTTGGAATCGAAAACTCTTTTAGCTGCATCAGCTGTTCTTAGGAAAAGCATGACGGTAAGGAGTAATTTGATTTTTGTAATTTTGTTATGACAGCCTCGACAGGGTAATCCTTTTTAATTTCAGCGAACATTGGCGATTTTGTTTGGAGTGTTGACGCTTTCCGTTTACAACAGAGAGTACTTACCTTTAGCACTCACGATTTGCGGTTATGGCAGCGCGGTGGTTTTAGGTTTACTATTTGGAGCGGGAATCTGTTTATTTACTGGCAAAAAATATACGACTGATTTTAAGGAAGATTCAAATACTGGCAAAGTATTAAAAACGTTATTGGTAGGTTATTAAGAAATTAAGCCGTCAGGACGTCGAAATTTTTATGTTTTTTTTTTTGTATGTTGCAGAGTTTGAAATGTTCTCGAAAGGAAGAGCAACAGTTGACAATTCCAAACGCAAAGCTACAACAGGCTACATTTAGCAGAAATGTTGATGCTGTTATCGATGATTTTATAAATTTGTTAATGAGAGATTTTGTACTATTTTGGTTAAAGCCATTGATTTTGGATGCGAATTCTATTGCTGATGATCTAAAGTAAATTTGTAGTTATTTTTCTGAAGTTTACTTTTTAAATTTTTTAAACATTTCTTTTCTTAGAAATGATATTTGGACTACTCTGACAAATCTAAAAGATCGATTAGTTACCATAGACGAGTTAAAATTATTAACTCACGATTTTCCTGAATATTTATGTCAACACTATCAAAGAATACGACAAGCTTCCAATTCATTGTACGTATGTTTTTTTATTTTGCTATTTTAATAGTAAATATTGATTATTACAATATTTTAAAGAAATTCCAAAGAAAGAAAGCCTGTGATTTTATTGCGATCGTACTTGGCAAGTAAAGAAAAGGAATTGGATTTTCTTCGCAAAGTATCGGAGCTTATTATAGTTCAGCTGAGTCCAAAATCTTACTCTCAAAGTCCGCCGATAAAGCACTTAATAAGGGAAATACTTTCAGTATCAGGTACTCTAATTTGACATGGTAATAATTTATATTAAATTTAAAATTATTTTGCTTTATTTAGTGTTGTATCCTGCTATCAATCAATTATGTGATCCTGATTTTATTAATCTGAAACTGCTGGACTATTTGCAACGTCATCAAGAAGAGTTGGAAAAGCATAAACAAACTTACGCATATGCAGCTAGTTATGAAGATTTCATTAAGCTAATTCAAAAATGCGAAAATACAGAGCAACTTAAACATGTTTTAAATAATATAATGATTGAAATAAGTGACGCCACGGCCATCAATACTCTGAAGAAATCTAAAGGGATCGACGTTGGTTGGTTTCATCTCGTATATCTTCAAAGAGAAACAATTCTTTATTAATTTATTGTGACTTTTTGACGATATAGAAAAGGAGTTTATTTCGTCGCGTAATACCAAGGGAGATTTACTTCAAGCTAGAAATTTAAAACGCCATTTAAATCAGGTATACAGACATAATTTAAATTAATTTTATGGTTTTTCAATATACATTATTTTGAAATGCCTTTTAGTTAAATTTTGCCAAATCTACTTGCGAAAAAAGGATTGAGTTGCTTTGCAAATCTTCAGAATTATCACCAAAAGCATCGTTGCAAGATGTGTCGTTAACTGACAGTCAATACTATTCGCAAGAAGATGTTAGTTGTTAAAGTTGTAGGCGAATGTAAAACATTTGTCTTTAATAAATTTTAAAATATATATTTCAGATTTTACCATTTCAAAAACTAGTTGACTGTGATTTCGCACGATGTTTTTTCTTAAAATTTTTACTTAAAGAAGATTCGAGATTTTTGTTGGAGTAAGTTGCATCTTGAAATTATTATTTTTTCATTATTGACTTTTGAACTTTTTATTAAATTTTAGATTTTATGTAGCCGTGGAAGAATTAAAAAGTTGCATTAAGGTATTAATTTGATGATATTGTACTGTATTTTTATTTTTAAAATACATGTACCAGTACTATTTATTTTATATTGTTAGGAGAAACAGCATGAACTCGGAAGTGAAATTTTCCAAACTCATATTCCACGTATTAATAATGTAATCAAATTAGACCGCAACATTTTGAAAGGCATGGAGGCGTTTTTAATGGGAAATAAGGTATTTAAACATCATTAAATAATAACTTATTTGAAAATTTAATGCAAATAAATTTAGGGACCCGAAGCATTTGGTCAAGCTCAGGAAGTTGTGTGCAAATATGTAGAAGAACGGTTTTACCCCAATTTTATTGTCAGTGATATTTATCGCCAAATGCTAATAGATGCGAAAAGAATTGGAGTTGATTTTGAAAGTAATTATCCCAGTAAGAATACATTAATTTAATATTATTATTTGATAATATATGTGATGAAATTTGGAATTTTACACGAAACAGCGGAAGAATGCATTGAGAATATCGAAGAGACTTTGGCTGTTAGAAACACATCACCTTCAAACATTCAACTATCTGATCAAACTTCTTTTGCAAAAACTAGATTAGAACAACTTAGTGAAAGGTTATCTAATAAAATGCATGCCTTAAAGGCAGTACAAAATTTACCAATGGGAGAATCTAAAGTATTAGCTTATTTTTTTCCTTCATAGGATCATAAATCAGTATTATAAAATTTATTTCAGTTGCAGGGGACACATATTTTAGAAAAGGAAATTGAAGAAATGAAAGCCGAAAAGGAAATTTTAATTTCACACATTGAGAATACAGATTTATGGATTGAAAATCTTGGAAATTGGGCAGTTGACGTTCATTCTGTGGAGGTGGATAATAGTAGAACTTTATCATATTTGTCAAAATATTTTATTAATTTCAAAGCATTAGTTGGTTAAGGAAAAAGACAAAGACATTCCATATTTCTTACTCGTCGTACGATTGGATGATAGTGAAGATTCAATTGGAAATGAGGACGACAATGAAACATTAGACGAAGAAGAAGATGATGATGAAATTGGAAAAACTAAGAGCTGGTTGGTGAAGCGCAAATTAAGTGATTTTGTTGATTTAAGTCATAAACTTGCTCAGGTAAAATTATGGTTCGTTGAAATTTTATTTCAATTTAAATTACATATATTTTTATTCAGATAGTACCATCAGTTAAAAGTATCGATTTACCCAAGGAAAGTAAACTAAAGAGCAAAGGAAGTGATATTACGAATTTTGATATTCCCATTTGCATTTTAAATGACTTCATGTTCGTGAGTATCATAGGTTAACTCATTTTAAATAATGTAATTAAAAATTGAATTGAATTTGTAGACGATTCTCCAAGACGACAAATTAAATAGAAGTGAGCTGTTATACGCGTTCTTGAGCCCAAGTCCGGACTATCTGAAACAAACCGCACAATGCCAGAAAAAATCCAAATTTTTTTTCTCCAATTTGTTTAAAAGGCAAATATTTAAAATTAAATGAGTAGTGCAACTGTAGGTTAATTTAAAGTTAATTTTACAGTAAAAACAATAGTCAAGAGGAAGAAAGTGATGACGATGAATTGATTTTTTTTGATGAAACCGATAGGCAATTACATTTCTAATAATCTTACATTACTACCTATATTCGTATCGCAGTGAGAATAAATTAATTTTTTTAGCTCTTTGAAAGATGATCGCATTGCAGAACCTCTTTATTCGTTAATTGAAGAAATATTTGACATGAGGGGTGTGTCAAATCTTTTAAGAAGAACACTAATTACTTTTGTTCAAATTACATTTGGGCAAACAATTAATAGGTATCGATTTAATAAATTTAATAATAATTTTGTAATAAATTAATTAATTTTTATCCCTAGACAAATTCGGGAGACAACATCTTGGATGGTTTCCGAAAGTATGATTGTGTATTACATCAATTTACTAAAAGATTCCATATGGCCGGACGGGCAATTGTCACTGATAAATGATCCTCGAAGTGATGAGCAAAAGCTTGAAACTCGCAATCAGGCTCATCAACAATTGCTAATAAGTATCCCTGGTTAGATTTAAAATGTAATCAGGTTTGTAAAACGTTGATGATAATTTTCTCTTCATTTTTTTGTTTAGATATGTTTAGTAACATATTCGGCAAGGAAGGTACGAGAAAAGGTGTTAAAAAAGTATTTGAGTCACTACAAGATCTTAGGTTGAACAAGCAGCTATTCTATGTACGATCAATTCGTTAGAATCGCTTTAATTTACTAATTTTTATTGCCGTTTTTCTTAGGAATTATTTGAGTTGCTCTTGATCGAATTATTCCCAGAGCTGAAGACGGAAAGACTTCTATAATGAAATGTAAAAACTGAGTTAAAAATAATAAATTAATTTAGAATTTTGTTTAATGTTTTTTGTATCGTAGATGTGTTGATGTTAAAGCTGTAAATACTACATGTATATAACCACATTTATAAATTTAAAATATTTATTTCTTTATTTGCACTACTGACATGCAACACGAACGAAAAGTGGGGTGAGTGAAAATCATTTTTTTTAAACTTTTTTCTTTTAATGCAAATGCACGTTCAGTTAAATTTTTCATCAGAACACACATTAGTTTTGTCCTTCCCAGTAAAGGATAAAATTTAGAGATAAGACGTCAATAATTGTTTTAATATTCATGTACTTGCAATTACTGTAGGCTATTTGAAAATATTGTAAACATATTAAGATTAACTGTGAAAGTAAATACAGTTGCTCTCCTTCAATTTTTTTTTAATCACTATCGGCGATTGCAATACAAACAGTGTCGGTACGCCAGTTTTAGCTTATTTTATCTTCGCCAGCACAGAAGCAATCATATTAAACAAGAGTTTATAAAACATAGCAAGAGGCTTAGAACTATAATTGGTCAGAATCCGCCCCCCCCCCCCCCCCCTCCCACCATTAAGCAAACACAAAGTCATGCAAGTATATTAGTTGACGAGCTTTTGTGGAATTACATGCAATTACAAAACATATTTTTACTCGGAAATGTAAAACAGTGAAAGCATAAGGCTTAATTACAGTATTCGATAGGTCAAGATTTACTTTTCAAATTTCGATATTAATCGATTATATTTTAATGAGCAGTCGAATGCATTGATTGATTTACAATTATTCATGGTTCAAGTGTGAAAAATGATTTATTTCTTGTTGGCTGTCAATAGATTATTATTGAGAAAGCAAATACAGTAAAAAAACAGCATTTAAAACAGAAATAAAGACAAGAATCATAGATTTTTATTATAATAAAATATTAAATTTGAACCGGTATCACTTAAACGGGTTTTATACGATTTAAAAAATTACAATTATAAAATTTAAGATATAATTTAATATTCTTTATATAATATAGATTATGCATTTATTAATCATTTTCGCATTAAATGATTGCATGCAACAACAGTACCGATCCAATATGTACAATGAATTTACTGTACATTTCCAGCCGAAAAATCTTTTCTTCATTCTTTTTAGATTTACGTGTTGTGCAATCGACTGTACGGTAATTCTTATATTATATTACATCTCGAATGACGTAGATTTGACTAATGCAACAAAATGTAATTAAAACAAGCGAGCAGCAATATAATTATATTTTTATAACCAGCAGAACTTACTGAAACGATTTCGTTTACCACTGATTTTTAAATGAATAGTTTCATTAAATTAATGATCAATTTCATTAATAGTAGATTCGCTCTGGTGACTAATTTCCCCGTCATAATCGCAATGAAGAGCTGTTCTGTCCTGTAAAAATTAAACATACAGTACTCCAATTATTTTTATAAGCATTTAGTAGCACGTGTCAATGAAATACTGTAGATATTTTACGATCGTACGCATTCAACTACGAATAAGACTTATTCTGAACTAAGATTTAGGCTACCCACCTTGAACTCCCGAAATAAATTTTCCCAATTTTGATCCATTTCTTCGCAACCTGTTCTCATTTCATAAAAGTCGTGAATAATTTTATTCCAGATATTGTTTATCAAATTTTCATCCACTGAATGACTTAGTAGCTCGGGCAAATGCGGTCTTAGTAAACTTACAAGTAAGCCGCAATCGGCCAAACTTAGAACCATGTCGTCCGACATTTTTATTTTACGAAACCTCTTCTAGAACTTTCGACTGCTTTCTCGTTCCCTCTTCCCCTCGTTGCTTTCTCCTTTTCCTCCTCTTCTCTACCGAAGTTCGGTACCGTACATGTACGGCTCTAAAATACGGCGTCTAAAATATCTACGGAGCTCTAAAAGGGCCGCGAGATATTTTAACTAATGTAAGATCGAAAATAATTATTGTTATTGTTTATCGTAGAATTTTGCCTAACCTAACTAGCATAAAATAAGCGAATTTATTATAAAATGTTTACTAATACTAATTAACCAACGCAATCAAACCAAAATAAATAAACATATCTTGCGGCCGTTTTGAGGTATCGTAGCTTTTTGACCCAATTTGACTTGTACGCTTTTGTTGTAGATATTTTGACGTAGCACGTCTTTTCTTCGAATTCCGAAGACGAGATGAGTCATATTGAGACAATCCATTGAGCCTATGTTTGGGGGTATTCAATTAACACGCCCTACGGTAGGGATGTGTCGATGTGACTTTTGACCCGTTTGATCGGGATAATTTTTTTTTCGTATACAGTACGTTACGCATGACTTCGCGAAAAAAAAGGAAGTGCCGATCTTGCAAAACGCGACTGTTTTTCCAAACTATTTAAACTTCTGGTCAGAACATAATTATTACAGCTCAGCCATGATGGCCGAACTCGGAGTCACGTATACCGCAATTACATTTTGGTTGGTACTACGCGAAGTACCGTTACGTGACTCCAGTAGATGATGTTAAAGGAAGGGACATAACTTGGTGAGTAATAGAATGAATTTCACTTATTGTTAGACCTAGGTCCCTAAATTTCGCTTTCGAGTACATGTAAATGCTATGCGCTGGCCTTGCGTGCTTTTAAGTTTGCAGGTGGCGATGCTCAAAGGAGCTTAAAAATGCGATTCACATAAGTTGTGCGGGGCGGTTTTTTTTTTGTGGAAAAAAATCGTTTTAAACATTTTGTTCTAAAAAAACTTTTATGACATTCTGTTCAAGTTGTGAAGTCAGTTACTGTACGGTATCCGAAATACAGCTATATGTAGGCCTACAGTACTAAGTAATATGCAAAAAGTACATGTAGCTTCACAGCTCAAACGCAAATTATTTTGGGCGCCTAAAACCCGAGTTTGACCTTTTCTCCCCAGTATGAAAAAAAATTAAATATTTGCCGTTATGCGCGAAATTGATTATATTGTACTCTAGTACATGTATGTTTAAAATATACGCAGTAATCACTATGCACAGCAGGTAGTCCTGCTGTGTGGAAAAGGCTTTTCGGGTACCGCTCCTTATACTATACAAGAGCTATAAATTAATATGGTTGCTACATTTTATTTTTTAGTTTGCTGACTTTGCTCAACAGTACATGTAATGATGTACAGTGTAGTGTTATACAATCATGTACATGTATTGTACTTTAAAATTGTTAACGAGAATGAGGGATGGGGAAATATTTCGCAACGTTTAAGGTTTCTGTATTATGGTTATGCATAAACGAATGACGCCATTTAAAAAAAAAGTTGCTGCAAATCTGGGAGGTGGGGGCGGACAAATTTGAACTTTAACACCACATTATTGAAATACATTGTACTGTAATTATTTTGTCACTTAAGAGACTTAATTAAAAAATTAGAATAAATATAGCCTACAATGCACGTACAGTAATGCAATAATTTATTAAGCTTAATCCAAATTATAGGACGGCCTCAATATTTTGGCGCACACTGTGTATGAAAATTAAAGTTACGGTCAGTAATATAAAGTAGGCCTACTGTAGCCGCAGTCATGATACAACACGTATTGTAAAATTCATTTCTAATATTATTTGACAAGAATTTAGTGAATAAAATTATTATTTGTAATTGATAAAAATTATTAAACTTAACAGAGAGTTCGCGGTTTAACTTTTTACCTCGTTCTTATGCTTAACTCTAATGCTTATGGCGTCCGAGATTGGACTTTAAAATTTATTTTTACACAGATGTCAATGAAGAAATAAATTTCAAGGTCTACGCTCTAACGCCATAAGCATTAGACTTAAGCATAAGAACGAGGGAAAAAGCTAAACCGCAAACTCTATTGATTAATCTGTGTTTAAAGTTTTGGGTTAGTTTTGCCTTTTTTTTAAAAAAAAAAAAATTATTATTAAAGTTTTTTTTTCTGGAATTATCTAATGCCCGAGTTTGCTCAACAGATTGTAATTTGCCCAAACTTAAGAACTTGCCCGTACTACGTAAAATATTATAAGAATGAGGAAAAAATAACAATAATAAAAGCTACACAATAAAGTATGAAACAAACGTTATTAAGTGCATATGCTAATAAAATCCAATCGTTGCTTTGCGATGATTTCCCAATATCCAACACGTTGTTAGGAGCGTTGTTGGAAACATCAGGACATCCTTCCATTTTGCTCTCACTTAAATTCACTTCATCCTACAGAAATGACGAAGTTTAATTGAATTACCCGAGGTATTAATTTATTATGTTTGACAAATTACCTGCGGATTATGAACATTGAAACATATGATCTTTCCTATGGTACCACTTAGAGCATTTTTAATGATAACCGGAAGTGGCAAATAAGATTGTTTTCTACTAATCTTAGCCAAAATGATGGTGATAATTGTTGATAAGCAGGACATAATGAACGATATTCCACAAAATTTAACTTGTAATAAGAATTGATAGTTAGTACTTTAGCTAAATATAATTTAATTGTAAACATGAGATTTTTTATTCACCTATTTGAGGAATGGTGGTGCCTCCAGGCGGAATGCTAAAGGCTAACCCCATAAGGATAATCATTTGAATGATTATAGTCACTCCACTAATTATAAATCTATTTCCGGTGGTAATTGGTAACCAAAACAAAGCCAACGTCATAAAAGCGCACATGAGTGTCGGCGCCACAAATGTGAACTTGTAAAGTGGGGAACGGCGTCGTAAAAGTAACTTGTGGCGAAGGAAAGGAAAATCGTCACCAGGGCAACATTCGAACTCGATTTTATTAATTTCTGTTGGAAGTTCCGTCACTTCCCAATGGGAGTTCGGAACTTTATAGCGTTCCAAAGTTTCTGCCTATCGATGTTATAGCATAATGAAAAGAGAAAAAAACCGCGTATAATAATTATGGCAAAGGGATTATTTTATTTTAGATAAAAATAGAACTTTCTTACCTCTCTGTGAATTGGAGTGGTTGAAATGTTGATTTGATTGGCGCTGTAAGTCCAACTACCAATATCGATGTTGCAAATATGTTGGTCAAAGGGAAAGTTGAGGAGATCCAATGGACACGACGTTTTTGAAGTAAAACCGGGAAGCCAAGCTACGTGTCCGTCGTCATGTAAATATAATAAACTTTGCCCATACTTAAACATTGTTGATAATTCAGCACTTAAACAAATTGAATTAATTATTACTAAAAAAAATGATGTAATAACGTTGTTGGAATTGTACTTGTTCATAATTGCCCAATCGGGTTTCCAAATAAGACGATCCTGAATCTCGATCACATTCAATCCACCGTAATCTTTTGAATCCCACGAAATTTGTTCATCGTGCCAAAACTGTAGCAAAATGTTTGTTACTCTTTAAAAAGCTGTGATTTATAATTTAGTTGCAGGCTCTTCGACCATGCATCGTATGTAAGGTACATGATCGAAGAGTAGGGTATAACATAGGCTAAAATTTTAAATTTAGACGATTTATATATTATACATGTACCGTGGTTCACAAAAAAGCGAACGCATTGAACTAGTACTGTTCACAAATCCATTAAGTTATATACGGGGTGTCCGAGATGTTACAAATCAACTTCTGCAAGTTATTAAAAAAAATAAGCATAGGTAAAATTTAAAAATGGTGCTATTTTACAGAGAAATTCCTAAAGTTTTTACAGGAAAAAAGTATTTCTTTTGTAAAGTCAATAAAATTAAATTAAAAAATATAAAAATTTAATGTACTGTAATAACA
Source organism: Polydesmus complanatus (assembly GCA_034692225.1). NCBI lineage: Eukaryota > Metazoa > Arthropoda > Diplopoda > Polydesmida > Polydesmidae > Polydesmus > Polydesmus complanatus. The sequence goes on along the minus strand of JAQGAZ010000311.1, from coordinate 26,525 downwards.
GTTAAAAATATTTTAAAATTTAACTAACAACATTGTTAATGACATTTGATATTTGATATTTGAACTATTTGTAGTTAGTTTAATAACATCTCGGACAAGCGGTATTTAAATGACACATGGAAAAACTTCACTTTAATGAACATTTAATTGTTATTACTCGTATGCTGTGTTCGAAATATCCCCCTTCGGCCTCAACACGCGTTTTAAAAAGTATAAAATAGTGACCCGTACTGTTATGTTTGGGTTAAATTAGTGATTATTATTATAGTTTGGATTATTGCTCTATTGATTAGTGGCAATACTTACAAATTCACCCCATCCATTTACAACTAAAGTTGCAGTTCGCTCGTCCTATGTAATATTACAAATAATTGATATATAATAGGCCAATATAATTTATTTTTTGAAACATCATAATTATTAATTACCAAATCGTGGACTTGTAAAATAACGAGGAAGACGTAGACTTGTACAGCGGATGAATAGTTGAGTACCGGCCTTCGTTTAGTATCAATGGTTTTATTTTTAAATAACGCATCCTTTAAATTGGCAACGTGGTCAACGTAATCATCTTTCAAGTTGATTACGGATAATTTTTTTTTTTTTTAAAAATGATTTAATTATACTTTATATTTCTTACCTGTGTTGTTTCCCGCTTGTAACGCGCTTTGAACTGTTAAACCCAAAAAAATCAATGCACTCGAAAATACTACCACCAAGATGTTCATTATGTAATTTCAAAAACTTTTTGCAAATCTCAGCAGCTAATATATAACTATGAAAATTCGTACGTAGTTAAAAAAAAAAGTAATGTTACATAACATTATCGGCAATCGAACATCGATGAAAATGAGAAAAAGAAGCTGCTCGTTCGGAATAACACGAATTGTTGTTTAATTAAGTGATGGACACATTCCATTGGTTAGGCTTCAAAAAGAGTAATTATACACAGCTTTTAATTGTCTTCTTTTTTTTATGTACATCTATTGATCTTTTTTTTTTACCGACCTTCGTTCGACCTCTTTCTTTTTTCTGTGTTTAAATTTCTGTGATTGGTGCGTCGTCGGAAAAACAACATCAATATGATAGATTCACATAAAACGTGTATTTATTTGAATGAAAATTGAGTACAGTAGGTTTGTATAAAGAAGGAAAGGATGTTAAATCGCGACGTCATCCACTCAATAGCCACGAAATAATTGCGAAAATAATAACATTTTCAATAGGAAATCTTAATGATGAGTTGGAAAAGTTTGTGAAGGTCGACTAATAAATGGCGTATTCCGCTTTTAACGTTTTTATGAATACATTTTGTGACGGAGCGAGAGAGAGAAAAAAACCATTTGGTACTTTGCATTTTCTATCCGAACGTTTTCTTCCGTCTTATAAAATTATTTGATGTACAGTATATCCCTATGAGCATGATTCATAGCCTACTTTATTAAAGTTATCAAAATTAATATTTAATAAGAAACTGTAAAACGCAATTTTTTTTTCTGATAAAAAAAAAACTGTTCTGAGCGAACTTTTTTAAGCGGTTTTTATTGTAAATAATGGAAGAGCAAATCGTTATCAATCAAATGATTAATTAAATTATCAACATCATACTGTACGAGTATGTCGACAATGTTATTGCGCGATTCGAATAAATTTCTGTAGTCGAATGCCGGCTGAGTCTAACTTTTAATTTTTAATAAGATTACTACAGACACTGCATTTTGAGTTATTAATCGTTTTTATCATAATTATTACAGTTTCTTTATTAATCAATTGTTGTTCTGACACGTAGAAATTAAACGAAAGTTTGAGATTTATTACAGGTTTAAGCACAGTATATACTCGTACATGCTAGCAATTTATTTACCGTAAGATATTATTACATGGAAGTGTAATATTTAGTCCATTTGCGAGAATTTTTAATTTTATACAGTTTATTTGTATTTTGAACTTTTCCTGTAGACTTTAAATAAATGACTCAATTTTTTATTTAGAACGAATTCAACATTTCCGGACCGTTCTTTCATTATTTTATAAATTAAACATTAATTTGAATTCTTTCTTTTTTTTTTTTTTTAAGTTTAGTGGATTTTTATTTATTTTTTTTTTTACTGTATTTTAAGCACCTAAGTTATTTTTTGATTAAATTAAAAAATTTAAAAGATATTCTTTAAAATGTTCCATAAAATGTTTTAAAATGTTCCATAAAATGTTTTAAAATGTTCCATAAAATATTTTAAAAATGTAAAATAGCAATTAATATATCACACAATGTCAAAGATAACTTTATTATTATGACGATACTTATTTTAATTACTGACACAAAATTAATGTTAAATACCGGTATGTAGTTAATGCAAATGCATGAAACATTTTAATTAACTCGAGTTAGCACACATTATACTCTTACATTTAATTTTTAATTATGAAAATCATTAACGGCTTAACAATGCAAACACATAAATGAATGTAATTTGCTAAAATATAAAGGGATGTAGCAGCGAGGCTTAAAATCGATACGTCATCAAATATATTGTCATTTATTTAAAAGAGAGGGAAAGAGAGATTTAGAGATTGTAAAATATACTCACACACGTAGAAGTGATAGTAGTACAAGTGCACGCGATGATTTATATGAAATTTCTTCGCACTTTTTGCGCTATAAATGCGCAACGTATGACTATAAATTTTCTATTTGGCTGTGGATGGAGCTTATACATGTATGATGTTAGTGAGGGAGACTGAAATCTACGAGGAAAGAGAGAAAGAGCTTGAGCTTCGATAAAGTTGAGCAAAGCCCTTTTTTATTATATATGAAAGTTATACCAAATAAAAACGAAATGTGCAACATCATAACGTCGAATATAGACCAGCTTAGACTTATTAAATTTGAAATTGAAAAAGCGCGAGAGAGGAATATGAGGAAAGATAATTGAAATACAAGAAGAAATGAGATTTTTTTTTTTTTTGGAAACATTTTGTCAAATTCGCAAACTAAATAAAATTATACTGAGATTTATTTTTATAGAGTTTTTGGGTAAGGTAAAATGAAATTATTAGTTTCTTTTCCGAAATTATTTTCATTATATCAAATTCTTTATAACGTTTAGATTAATTTTTTTTTATTACCGGTATATGCAACGTTCAATATAATATTATATAGGAAGCTATTTTTCTTAGCTGTGGGTGAATGAAAGTAATTGAAAACTTTAATCAAAGTTATGTATAATTATTTTGTAATTAGATTGTTTGATTCTTTGACTGCTGTAATGAGAAACAAAATTTTGCACAGAATAATATGGTTTTAATTTAAATATGTTTTAATCTTGGATTATGTTTTATATAGTTAAATTTTATGTTGTTCTCAATTCCGGGAACTATAAAAAATTTAATTTGTGTACATTTTTAAGATACAGTTGAAACTGCCTTTCCCCCACGCGATGGTACTATGACTGTTTGTTCTAAAAAAAAACAACTTTCACGCACCTAAAATTCTAATAAATTAAGCTAGCAAATGTAATGCAAAGTATCAGCTTAATATGTTGTAATTACTGTAACGTCTCGGATACCCTGTATAACTCGCACAAATGGGTGGTGTCCTGTATAAGAAAATAATATACTAGTAAATCCACAGTTTCTCTTTTCTGGAGTTAGCGTTTTCATTTCGACTGTTAACAACAGATTTAAAATGTCTTTTCACTTTAGTCAACCAACATGATGATGAGTTGTTAGCTAAGTTGATTTGACGCCTGTACACGAATAGGTTATATAAAATAGAGGAATTTCGATATTTTATAAAGCTTAAAACATTGTAATGTAGAAAGTCAGTTTGATTTTTTTCTTATTTTTATATAGGAAAAATATAAAATCAATAAAATGAAGAATATTTCCCCTCCCTCTCTCACTTTTTCTTTCCAGCGTGAACATGGAAAGCACAATTCATAAGAAATCAATTTTATCATCTTCATCGCTTGCTCACTCTATATTATTTTTCAAATAGGATGGGCGTGGTTGGGTGATGTTGAAATTTGGTAAAAGGAGGTGGCATTTGGTACAAAAGGTTATTTGTCATTTCTGTCATGTCTCATTACAGAACATGACAGATTTCGTTTGAATGGACTGACAAGTACAAGCAAAGATTTATAGAAATGTTGATGAAGATCGATATTCAATTTAGTTTTTGCGGACATTTTACTTAAATAGAATTACCGTTAGTTTTTTTTTAATGAATGAGTTTTTATTTAGCGTGTTGTAATTTGGTGTTTCATTTGCAGCGTTTAAATAGGAATAGAACATTGATGACAATCGTGTTATGAGCGTTGTAATTTAAAATATATTCGTAAAAATAACTATAATTATTCAATAAGAAGTTAAATTATTTGTTATTATCGATTGCAAATAAAATATCTGCAAAACAAACTTCAATAGTGCGAAAATTTTACAATTATTAATTCAGTGAAATAATTTTTTTTTTGTTACCTTTTAGAAAAATTATTAATTATGAAGAAGTGAGATTTTAAATGAAGGTGTGCGAAGTTTGTTAAATGAAATTTTTATACAATACCTGTATAGCTGCTTTCATTTCGATATAGAGATTTTACCTTTTGTTAACTTATTTAGCAAGTTGGGAATTAATTTCATAATAATAATAATAAAATTAAGTGAAAACGTGTTTTACTTACATTAAAATTGTTTTTTTTTTTACGTTTTAAATTTATCGTGTATTTTTATGATATCAATTGTTTTTCAATGCATAATTTGGAGTGGAAAGTGTTTTGACTTTTTTGCTGTAGTGAGATTAAAAACTGATAAAGGCGTGTTTACTCTTTCATTTTCCAAATTTATCTATCAGTTTATTTTTAGCTAATAAAATACAATACACTGTACTGTAGATAAAATCTAAAACCGAAACTATTGTTGAGAGATTATTACAGTAGTTTAGTTTTATTTAATTTTCCCAGCCAAAACCAATTGATTAAAATGCACGAGTAGAATAATTTAGAATTAATTGCACGAGTTTCGAATTTTATTTTTAAAAAAAAATTATGATTTAAGTTACAAGTTATTTATAAGATGTTCACATACTGTAATTAAAATTACCTTGGTTCACATTAGCTATAGGTACAAATTTTATTTATAATTTGCTCAATTTAAGTTAACCAAATAGATTATACATGCACAGTACATGCAAAAATAAAGAAAAATAGAACAGAAATTTGCATTATCCATATTTTAAATTTTGTTTTAATTACTGTATATTACAGTAACACTGTTATTTAATTGATTTACTTACTTAGACTTTACGCAAATGAAAGAGTGGTTAAATTAAAGGTTTATTGATACACACTCTTAATGATATCTGATATATAAGCCCAATGAGATCATTATGACTGATACGCTATCAGAAACGTTATTATTATCTTAAAGATGCCTCAGTGAATTGTTAAAAGTCATAATTTTTTTTTTTGCGTTATATTTTTTGCTAATACATATCGATTACATGTCTATTAATTGACATTTCAATGCTACTACATTAACAAGCAATACTTTGTATTATAACATTTTTGACGATGTCTCGTTTACCATGTTTAAAAAAGCATAGGAAATTAATGACAATTGCGTTATGTTCGGTTATCTGCCTATCTCAATTCCAACATGGAGTGGAAGTTGGTTATTTGAACTTTGCCGTGGAAGACATTAATTCTCCCAGTGAAAAGAATCCATTTCATATAAATAAAGACCAGCAGTCGTGGTTGACTAGTGTGGCGATGTTTGGATCTATGGCTGGGGTCATTCTATCCGCGCCTCTTTTGAGTAAGCTCGAACGGCAAGAAGTAGTACTGGCATCGTGTTTACCCAGTGCGATTGGATGGCTGACTATCACATGCGCCGGCAGTGTTAACACTATGTACGCCGGTCGAATCATCGTCGGACTGGCGCAAGGACTGGCAGGTGGAGCGGCTTTTATTTTTTTAATTGAAATTGCACGGCCAGACATTCGAGGAGCTATTTCGTTGTTTTCTATGATGGGAGTGGCTTTGGGGAAATTATTCGTTTATGTAATTGGAGATTTGATAGCTTGGAACTGGACATCTTTGATTATGATAGGGTTAACGTTAGTGGTCACTGTTGGTCTTTCTTCTATACCGGAGGATCCGAAATTGATAATGCTTCAGGAAAATAAAGAAGCGATGCAGGCGAATAATGAAACTGTGGAACTTGAAAATAATCCAGGTTGTTCGACGGATGATTCTTTTTCGGGTTCGGATCTAGGTGAGGAAAATGCGATTGACGGCGGTAGTGTTTTAACTACAATTGGCGGAACTGAACCAATAATGAGTGGCACCTTAAATAAAGTAGAAGGTATACCTCTAAATTCTGAAGCTGGACTAGTCAGTGACAATTTCAATATGGGAAATTATGAAATTGAAGAAACATTACAGCAAATTTCCTGCGACACATCAGTACATTTAGGAACAGAAGACGCGTCCAAATTAGAAACACCGGCAGATGCCGTTTTAAATTCAGGGGTAGACCGTTCTATAAAATCTGCAATAATTGGCAAATTAAAGAAAGTAACCGGTAGTTCTTTAAACTCAAAAATCGTAAATGTTCTCAATACTGAAAATGATAACGTGTTGAACGAAGGTTTTAGTGATGCATTCAAATCAACCTCCAACTCAATATCTGATGATGTTTTAAACTCAGGTGCAGGAAATGAATCCAATTTAGCAACTGAAAGTGTGTTAAAATCAAGAATCGGCGGTCCTTTAAAATCATTAATTGGTGACGTTGTAAATAAAGTTGGTAGTGGCCCTTTTAATTTACAAACCACAAACTTTCCTAATTCAGAAGATAGCAATGCATTAAATTTAATTTCAAATTCTGCGGCTGAAAGCATTGGAAATGTCAAGTCAAAAGGGGAACAAAATTCAGCGTTAGGAAGCGTTTTATTTTCTAAGGCAGAAAATTCTTTAAATTCAGGCGTAGAAAATACGGAGAATTTGGATTTAGGGAGTGCTAGTTCTATAAATTCAGAAGTAGGGAGTACAATAAATATAGAAAACGCAAATTCTTTAAATTGTGAAATAGATGATGCTGTTAAGTCAGTTACCGGTAACACTTTAAAATCAGGGATAGGAGGGGTGTTAAACTTAAAAATAAGAACGACGTTAAATCCTGGAACTAGCAGCTCTTTAAAGGCCAAAATCGGAAGTGACATAAACTTGGAAAAAGAAGGCGAAAAGGTTTTAAATTCAGTAGTGGCTAGAAGTGCATTAAATTCCTTGGCCGGTGGTGCTTTAAATTCACTTGCGAAAAGTGCTTTAAGTTCAGCAACAGGAAGTGATTCGGTGATCGGTAAAGCACTTAATTTTAACTCCGAACCATCAAACAATTCAATGAATGGAACCGGAGTTATTTCGACTTCGGTAACCGGCGATGACGCGATCGATTTCACTCCAGACGCCGGATTAAATTCATTAACTAGCATGGCAACGAATGAGGTGAACGAGTTCACCAATCAAACCGTCAATAATATCACCGGGGAAGTTTTAAATTCGATCCCAGGAAGTGAAACCGTAAGTGACTTCGTTGAAACTGCCGCAAATTCGTTGATCGGAAGAGGAATCAACACAATCGTCGAAAAGGTGAAACAAGTCGACGATAAATACACCGGAGGAAAAATCCAAGTGGTAGCGGGAGAAGTCGTGAAAGCGTTAAAAAAAGTCGGTCCTAACAAAGTACTTCAATTAGTTCAAGGGAAAGAAAATGAGGGACACAATCAGACTGAAATCGATGCTAAGCTGCAAATGATCAAGGAACCAGTTCCGTGGAAAGATTTGTTCCGTGGGCAGAAGGACATCGCCAAGTATTTAGGCTGTTGCGTATTTCTGCAAATGGTTAGCACAATGGGCGGAGTGGTGGTTTTAAATCAGTACAGCGTCACAATATTTAAACTTTCTAGAACTAATCTGAGTGAAAACACGCAATCACTTTTATTAGCCGTGATCGGCGTGGTTTTCACCATCGTTTGTTCGTTGACCATCGATTTAATGAGCAGAAAACGCGTGGCTTTAATATCGTTATTATGCGAAGGATTTTTTATGATTACTTTGGGCATTTATTTTTACATTGACGATTACGTAGATCATGCCTGGGCCCAGAAATATATTTTTTGGTTGCCATTGGTTAGCTTTATAATGTTTCAAATATTTTTGATATGGAGCGACGCCACTATTTTTCTCGTGTCTGCCGAATTATTTTCGACCGAAATTCGAGGTCGAGTTTCGCCTATTTTGCTCACTTTCAGACAATTATTTTTATTTTTCGGTGCGAAAGGATTTTTGAAATTGATCGAGTTAATTAAATTATGCGGCGGATTCTGGGTTTGCGCAGCAATCGATGTTGCGGGGGGCGTTTTTTACGTATTTTTAGTGCCAGAAACATCTAAAAAGTTCCAGTCTCCTGGTGAATTGAATCAAGAAAGCAGCGAAGTTTGAAACAAATTTTATTAACGCAATCGCATGGCGTATGTACAGTACCGGTAGGCGATTTTGTTATACACTACTGTATTTATTTATTTACTTTATATACAGTACACGTATTTTTTTTATTGCGTCCGGAGACAACTTTCGCAAATAATCTTTAAAGTTTTAATTATTTATTTTAAAAACCATACAATAAACCGTACAAAATTAGCAAATTCACTTTAATTAACAAAAAATTCCATTATTTAGAAATCGTGCTATTCTTATTTTTGACCTGGTTTACCAAAATAAATAAAATTCACAACAAATCTTCAAGTTTAACTTCATATTTTTTGATGACAAATACATGTAATTAAAAATTAGTTTCTAAATTCATTGTTAGTTTTTTATTATTAAATATCAATTTAATATCTACAGTTTTCAAGTTTAATGCAATTATTCTTATGTTGGCTACTCAAAATGTTGTCATTTTGACTACATATTTTGTTTATTTTGAGAACTCAGTATAAGTCGCGTTTTCAGGAAACGTTACGAAATTTTTCGAGATGAGTTGATTTTTTTAAATGTACCGGTAATCAAAATCAGTTGGTTTTATTTAATAATAACAATAAAAAAACAATGCAAAAATGAATAGTGTCAAAAAAAAACATTTAACTGCGTTTTGATGTCTATTTATATTTATTTGTGATGATATTTATGTCGCTTTAACTGTGGCTACTTTCAGCTCCAATAAAGCTCCATTATCGATCATTGTATTTGCTGGTGGGACTGCATTGCACACTGTCGGACCCTCTGACCAGTGACCACCATTATCCATATGCTGCGCCACCCTCACCCCTCACAACTTTCATGTACACCCCGCTGCATTACACTTTCGCAAACAATTGTACAGTATTATACCAGATTTTTAGCACGTTTGGAATTGTGTTGTGACGCATCAAAGGCTTTGTGTTTTATCTAATAGATATTTCATCTGAGGAATTCCATCGCGCCGCTTCTTCTGCTTCCTTTTAATAACCTTTCGTCTTCCAAGAACAATAGACCTTTTTTTTTTTTTTTTTGAAACTGAGCGCATAGTTGAATTCAGACCAAAACAAGTATTGATTGCTCATTAAATGCGTATCTGTCGGGGACTGTAAAATTCACGCTTACTCGTTTGTTATACACTAAAACGTCAGTATTACGAATTTTAGAAGGTTGAACCGCTTGTTTGTTATATTTCTATTAATCCACGAAATCATGAAATATGATTTAAAAAATAGGCAAAATAAACAGCAAATTCTAATTTGTTTTAAATTTTGAAATTGTTTTTGAACAATATTTTTCCATTTTGTTAAAATATAAAGATACAGTACTACCATACTGTATAAATAAAAATTTGTAATTTCTGCACAGTAAGTTATTTTTTAACATTCATTTTTGTGTTTAATTAGAACAAAAGCAACGACGACATAGACCTTATTTTTTATTTTTACAAAATTTAAATAATTTTAGGTTTAAAATTCTGTAAATGTGACTCGTTTATTTACTGGTCCGTTGTACTTTTTTAATGTTTGAGGTGTAACTTGAAACTTTAGTGCTTTTATCATGGGATTATAATATAACACAAGATTTGTATTTACTTTAGTATCAATAAACAATATTTACTGTAACGAAGTTGTAGCTTTTTATTACTTTTTTCCAAGTATCTGGTAAATTTAATTCAGGTAAAGGAAAACTGTTTTTCCCATAAAACAAATTCAGGGACACAATCGTCATAAAAGTTTAAACAAGATTTAAAACACAGAGAGTACTTTGGACTTCCAATTGCCAATAAATTACATTTTTGTATTACCGGTAGCAAAGTTTAGCTAACCTACATGTGCCTACTGTAATAATAATTGATTGTGAAACCAAATATTAAACTACAAAGATAAAAGTCTTTTTGAATGACTTACACAGTCGTTTATTATTACATGTACATTTCAATTGAAAATTAAGATTTTAAGAGTTTTATTTTACTCACACTTAAAGCTTTGAATCGTTTTTGAGAACAGGAAGTGAGAAGGAAAATTTTTTGTTTTAGAAAAGATACAAAGTTCATACTTTTGTCTTTCTAACAATAATAATACTGTACATGTAAATTTAATGAAACTACCGGTAGTAGCCCACGTAAAGCTCAGTAATTCGATTATTTCTGTGAATTAGGTAATGATATACATTATAATGAAACTTTTATTTCGAAATCACCATTGGGACCGACTAAAGTGCAACCTAAAAGTGGTCTCCAAATTGAAAAATTATTATTTTTATGCTTGTATTAATTTTCTGGCTGAACTCTTTTTAACTAGAATTGTATTACTAGAAATTATAATCAAGATTAGTACAGTTATTAGAATTCTTATCTTCTGTATTCAATTGCACTCAAATGTTGATTTACAAAAATCATTAATATGGAGTAAAGGTGGGCTACTATCGGAGATGCATTAACACGGGAAAATCGGAATGGCGTATTAGGTGGTCTCGAAACGGGAATACATGTGCAGTAATGTAATCTTCAATTTCAGGTGTTCTTGCGCAGAGGTTTCACTGTACATACTGTAGGCTACTTTATATCAAACCAATTATGTATACAACATTATAATTATCCGGTATAAAACTGTTAAGTGTGAATAGTAATAATATTTTTTATTGACTTTAAAATCAGAAAATAAAAATAATTATTTAAATGAGATTTAAATTAGTTCTTTGCCCTCACCAAATGACTAATTTTTTTTAAACAATAAATTTCAAAATAAGGTAATATTATTATTGTTAATTTATTGTATGTACCCTTACTATAACATGTGTATGGGTACATACAATAAATTAACAATAATAATATTACCTTATTTTGTGTGCAGCACGGTGCTACGGTATAATATGCTGCTGCTTCTGTCTTCCTCGAATTTATTATCCTTACACTGTACTGTATATTATAGCGTTCTGAATAGAAATTACAAACGTTGTACCGTATATAATACTCGTAGTTTCCAAAAAAAAAAAAAAAAAACCAAGTCCACTTTGTATCAGAATTTATTTTAATCTTATCATTTCGATTATTTAAAAAGTTTTTCAAAGAATTTTGACCTCTTTTATTTTATAACTTCGATTAGGTCGAGTTATCAATTACTTTACAGTGTAGTGTTTTTAATTTTCGGGTCAGGGAGTGCAATGTAAGACATATAATATGTCAGTTTAATCTGGTTTAAGATAATCAAGACAAATAGAATATCAAATCAAATACAGTAACAACGCACCGTAGGAAACTAAATAAGTTCAAGTACAATTCAATTTTTGGAAAATAAATAATAATTGTAACTCGAAATTCCCAATACCTGAACAGTAGCCTACTGTACAGTATAACGAAATTTTACACGAATAATGAATGAAACCCACTTCAAAAATGAAGAAAAAACCAGAACTTTTAGCACAAAAATTGCTCTGAATAAGCTTACGGTGCTTACCTACGGAAAAAGTTACAATAGAGATTTCAAAATTTATTATTATTATTCCAAAAAAGTGAAACATATTATAATATCAAAATAATTTCATAATACTGTACATAATTATAATACCCTTTATGGACTTATCAGTAAGCCTACTTATACTGTACAGTAGCCTACAGTATAAAATGTACCGGTATCATTTTTTTTTTGGTTGGGGGATTTTCACTCCTATATCCTCATAAAATTTTTGTAAACCGTTTTATATAAGAGATTTTCTGGTGTTGTGCCTGAATGTTATTACTGTCGGGGCGCCACTGTGTGAGCCCTATTACCATAAATAAAATTATTACTAAATTATTTTTTTGCTGACCCATCTTGGTTGAGGATGTAGTTGCGTCGTCATTTACGCGATGGCGCTCCTGCAGTTGTGACGCGAGCGCTGCTTAAAAATGGAGAGCGCTTTTTAATGGCTCCGTAGAAAATTAGCCAAGGAGTAGCGGTAGAATCGCGTACATTCCTTGTCAAACTAGGTTGCGTCGGTTGAGTGGAAGGAGTATCGCTTTCTCGTTCTTCCATCGGTTTTCCGCGCTCGCGTGAATGTGAAAGTGCTTCTACTTTATTATAGTTAATTAATACACAGCTGTTTATTAACTGCCAAAAAAAAAAGAGGGAGCAAATTTGACCAACTTATCTAAGCTTCAATCACCGGCTCATCTCTTCCCGAATTAGTTTCAAGAGTTGAAAGCGAAAGATAAGTTGAGTTCGCGCCTGCCGCGTTGTGTGATGCTCAAGGATGAGCGCGCGATCTAATAACAATACAACGTGATTTAAGAAGCTAAAAAAAAAAATACAAAAACGAACCAAGGGTCAGAGGGTTAAGTGCCATCTGATTTTAATTACCAAGCATTATCTTCATGATAGTTGTCATCAATCTATCATTGTTGGAAGGTGTTAGAGCTAAGTTTTCGGATTATCGCCATTCATTATTGTTAATTGTATGAACCGCGAGTGCAATGGATGAGTTTTGCGGAGGAGATTTATTTTGGGTAAGCTAATGTTTGTTTTGTTGACACAATCAAATTAATAGTACTAATTGTTCGCACTTGTAAAACAATTACGTTTTGGCGACCTTCTCGTATAGATTAGAGATATCCGCTTTGCTGCGAAAAAGTTTTGCGCATGCGGACTGATGTAATTAGGCGCAGCGTTTCCTCAGCCGACCTTGAAATACGCTTCGTAGGCTAAAAAAAAAAAATTTTATTTAAAATTTTTTTTTATTATATTAATAATACTTCCTTAATCAGGCAAAATGTCATTACTAAGGTCGTTTATGATTATAGGAATTATAAGTCGATGCGACAATTTTTTTTTTCCCCAGCTATAACACTTGAGCGAAGGAGGGGAGAGGTGGGAAAATAATCTTCGTTCTTTTTTTCCTTCGTCTGTTTATTTTTTTTTGTTGCAAAGTTGATGAAAAAAGTGGTGTAATTTTTGCAGCATTATAATATTAAGTAAAGATGAAACGCAAGTGTTATTGCGTGCACGTGTAATGAGACAGATGTTGTATTGCGCATGTGCAGTGTGATGTGTTGGTGCGGTGGTGGTGGTAGATGGGTGAGTGGGTTGGGGGGAGATGGAGAAGTGTTTTAGCCTGACAGATGCCATCTATTTTCATCGATTGCCCACCCAATGAGACGAAAAACGGCTTTTTGTTTGCATTTTCGACGAAAAAGTGAAAAGCTTTTCGATTTTACCTTGTGGTTTCCGCTTTGGAATAAAAATCGAACCTGGGAATTATATAGGGCGATTTTCAATAATAATTTTATATAAATTTTATAAGTTTTAAATTAATGTATTAAAAAGAGTACCGTATCGTTAATAACAGGATTGAATATAACATTGGATAATACGCATAAAACGAGAAATTTTGTATGATATTATTATAGTGCATACCCCTTCATACTGTATAAATAATAAGTGAGAGAGAGCAGCAAGTATTTCTTTGATGATGTTATTACGTCGAGCGTGCGCACGCTTATTAGATGAGATTTACTGGTCACATTAATATAAAAAAAAAGTAAAATACGGTAATAATAATTGGTTAATAAATTGAAAAAACTAAATTAGCTAAAGGAGGATAAGTTACAATGTAGATTTTAAAATTTATTATTTTTTTATTACAAAAAAGTGAAATTTTGTATCACTATATTATAGTAGTAATAGTTGATGTTTAATTATTGCACAGTTCAGTACACTGTATTTATAAGTGGTATATATATATATATATATATATATATTTCTATTTATAAGTGGTATAAATATATATATATTTCTATTTATAAGTGGTATAAATATATATATATTTCTATTTATAAGTGGTATAAATATATCACTTATAAATACAGTGTATTGTGCAATAATTAAACACAGTGCCCGGGAAAAAAAAACGTTCAATACTGTTTGCATTAAAAAATGTGCTGGTTGCTTTAACTAATGAGACAAATATTAAATGTCACTGAAACTAAAACTATTTTAAACTATACTAGTAACTATTTACACTTTTTAAACCTACGGCAAGTAAAAATTAACGTCACCATGACGTAATTATTAATAAAATGGCTTTCACTGAAGAGGACAGAATAGTGAGTTGCCGCGTGTGTTGAGGCCGAAGGGGGGCATTTTGAACACAAAATTTAACAATTTATTATTAAAAAAATCCTTAAAGTGATGTTTATTGCATGTGTGACGTGTCATTCAAATATTTAGATTATTAAAAGGATTTAATATTAATTCAGTTGGGTACGCTTTTTTTTAATACTAACGGTATTGAACGTTTTTTTTTCCGGGCACAGTGTACAGTATATATTTTTTTTTGATGGAGGGAATTTTCACTTCCATATCCCCACAAAATTTTTGTTAACTTTGTTAAACAGCGCTGTGGCTGCATGTTATTACTGCACAGTACATGTACCCATATTTTAATAATTTTTTTTTCTGACCCATCTTTGTTGAGGGCGTAGTTGAGCCGTCATTTTGAAAATGGATAAAATAAATTAGCTAAACGAGGATAAAGTTTTATTGATATTATTGTGCAATGTTTATTTAGTGATAAACAGTAACCTACCGATAAATAAGAAAAGTTTGGGAGAAAAAAAAATTTTTTTTTTTGATTAATTTTTCTTTATGGGTTTGTGTTTGTCATGGTTCCCACAAATTTTCTGGTAAGTTGGTCGCTTATTCCATCATGTCCAGGTTCAGTACCTGTATTTTTTTTAAAACTTCGGTGTGGGCTGGATTTTTCAATAAACCGAATTCGAGCACAAATCACGGATTTCAAATATAATTTTAAAAGTATGTACATGAAGTTTAATTTTGGAACTAGTAAATTGTTGTAAATCCCGTTCTAATCTAATGCAGTTGCTTGAGCCGCTTGCCTTCATTGTCGAAAATCTCGTTTATGGTAGAACAGCCTCATTTTATGGCCGTCGAAACTTAACATCAGAATTAAAGAGATAAATCTAGTTTTAGAAATATCAGAAATAATTAAAATTTTCTTATGTTACGATAGGCTATATGCAGACTTGGCCAATAAGTTATTTCGCTATAGCGTCTCTCTACTCAATTACCACAAGATTTCGTTTTGCGCAGTCGTATTTTCGAAATTGCGTCTTTTTCTTTTTGTTAAGAAATATTTTATTGACGTTTTTAAAAGCCTTTTATTAACTTTTCTATACATAAAAAAGTAATGGTAGTGCCGTAACGTATCTTCTATATGCTTTCTTATTGTAAAATTTATTCACTTTGCGTCTCGTTTTTTTTTCTTTTTTTTGGAAACGTATTTGAGGCACACACAGAGCGAAGTCGAGGTGGATTTCGGAAACTCTTAATTCATTTTCTCTCAAAAGAAACAAGACACGAGAGATTGAAGTTGAAAGGAAAGCGCAAGCAGATTGCTCATTAAAATATTATTTATTAAAAATCAATATCGCCGCTTGATTTAATAAATTTTTGTTTGTAGTTCAATGTTTGAAAAAGAGCGAGAGAATAGGAAAAACAATGTTTGTACTTGTTTTGAAAATATGGGCAAGATTTTTAGTATTTTTATTTATTTATTTATTTTTTTTTATCTCCGAGTCTGATAAATTGTTTGCTCGAAGATAGGGGCGACGCCGTGTTTATTTTGCGATTTATTTAATGAGAACGATGAAAAATGTGGCGAAAACGATGGGAAAAATGTTAGCAAAGCTTTCTCGAACAAAGTAATTTAAAGGCAAATTTTTCTAGTGCAAATATTTGTACTTCTCATTACGCTGACATAGAGTAGCGTATAATTATTATATAAGGGGAACGTGTATCGCGATGACGGAAACTCGTTTATCTGTAGTTTAAATACAGCGAAACGTCGATACAACGAACGTCACAACAAGTAAATCTTTTGAAACAAATCTCAGCACCAAGAAATACAATTTTAGAAGTTGCGAGAACTGTACATAATTGTATAAGAGCTTTTGATTAAATCAAAGTTCACTACCGCGTAAGCGCAGTTTTACGAATATTTTTGGTTCGGCGAAAAAATTCTCGTTTCGATAATAATAATTCTTATTGTACATGTATTATGATTAAAATGCATAGGTTTTGGCTATTTCGGGTAAAGAAATGATTTGATACAACGAAATTATTTTATGGCGAACTAGCGAAATTTTTAGGGAAAATTAAAAAAAAAGGTTATTTGTGAGGAGTTTGTGAGGTTCCTATTTTGCGCCTAGTGTGAGTATGGGTAACAAAAAGCTTACCGAACAACACGCTAACAAAATTACCAATAATTAATTATTTAATTAATAACTTACTATTTTCGTTTTTTGACGAAATTCAGTGCATATTTTCTACGCGTAATTCACTTCGCAAATCATTTAATGAAATATTTTAAAAGTAGACCAAACCCCCTAAAAACATAAAATAAAGACGTGTAGTTACATTACGTAACATAACACTTACTGGATAAATTTTGTAAAAAAAAAAAATCTTGACGCAATGTGTTGCAATATAAAAAAAAAGAAAAAATTTAAATACGGTAGAAAAAAAATGTTGAGGTTGACCTAACTTAAAGACTCGAATAAGTATGAAACCAATTTCATTTTAAAACAACTTTTTTTTAACATAGCGGTAGTTTAGAGGGCACTCGCCACATTTATAGAGAAGAAAAAAAACCCACTTTTTTCAGGTTTTTAATCCTGTAGTGGTTTTCGATTTTTTAAAAAGATCAAACAAAAACTACTCTGGAAATTTCTAATTGTTTTATTGTCAAAGGATTTACGCTATTTGACAAAGGATCGGAAGAGGTAAAAAGCAAAACAGACTTCATCGGATCAAGTTCAGAGGCAAAAACGCCTATGCCACGCATCAATATCTTTGCGCTGAACGACTTTTACTTCTAAATGTTTCTTGATAAGATCAGTTTTGCTGTGTAGCTTCTCTGACTGATAAGCGTTGCCTTTCCAAACCCAAACGACACCTTTTGATAATTTCTAAATCCCAATAGAGAAATGCTTTCCTAAAAATAATGTACTTAATTCTAAAGTGGACAAGAAAAAGTCAAACGTTTCTGTTTTAACTGCGCTGGGCGGCGGGCCCTTTAAACAAGTGGTCCCTATACAAGGAAGGACAACGAACAAATTTGCTCCCGCTTTCAATTTCGTTATATCGACGCTATAATTCTTTAAACTAGTAAATAACGCTTGAACTTTCCTATTTCTACGTAATACAGTACGTAGTATTGAAGCTATTCTGTTGATTCTTACAGATGATATTGCTTAAATTATTTAGTACTGTATAGCGAACCAACCTCTTTAGTATTCGTTATATTGACGTTTTGCAGTAATGTACGGTACATGTGCGCTGTATTTGTACGCAACGTTGCTAAAGCGTAGATTATTTTAATGCGCACGTGTTTGTGCACATGTACCGTAGTTGTTCGCCCAGTGTTTTCTCCACAAAAGGTGTTGTGATTTATTAGTGCAGTAAAAGCGGTGGTGAGATAATTTGTACGGAAAGCCAGAGCTTAAACCTATTGCGCATGCGCCTTGGATACGCGGCGTAGAATAAAAGATTGCGCCTTAGCTTCCTGTTTTTGTGCCACGTTATTAAAAGGAAAGAAAAAGATAGACTTTTTACGAGTTTTTCTTTACGGTGGAGTAAGTGAAAAATAAAGGGTAATTTTTAAAGCAGGATTTTTGTTCCCGCACTTTTTTTTCTCCCCCTGATATATTATTATTATTTTTTTTTTTTTTTTACAATATGGGCCGAAACGAAAGCAAAACGAAGCAATAAATTGCGCGGTAATTATTAGCCCGAGCAAAGTAATTTGATCGTTAAACGCTTCCCAACCATTAACTTTTTTTTTTCTTTCGCTTCTTGAAAAGAAGTTGTAAAGAGCTCGTTTAATATTGTAAACAAGATAATCTCCGCGAAGAGAGAGGGAAATTGACAGGTGACTACTCTCTTTCTTCTTCAAAAACGTTTCGGTTGAAGGTGAAGACAGCAGATGTCCGTGACATTTGAACTTGACCCGCTTAATTTGGTTAATATACAAACTAGGTTTTCGTGTCACGTGACGCTCAGATTTATCCGGACTCGCGAAGTAGAGCAGAGGACACGGGGAGCCGTTGTTGGCTTTTTCAGCCAAAGAGAAAAAAAAAATTCCCTGGTGTTTTTTTTTTGTGCTAAAATTTTTGAGCTAAAAAAAATATGTTTAAAATCGATTTGGAAGAAGTGATTACCGGTACACTAAGACTGTAACGTTTTTAATGTAAAAGCGTTCTTTTGAATTTTGCTGGGTTAAGTCGAATTGATTTTTTTTTTTGTACGAAAAAAAAAAAAAGAGGATTTTGTGCTTCATGTTAAAATAATAAGCAAGTTCTTCTAACAGGTCTAGACATTGTTAAATGGGGGTAATATTTAAAATTGCTTGGGAATGTATTTTTAAGCTATATTTATTGGCGAAAAGACACGTTAAAAGAAGATAATAATATTATAAGCGAGTAAAACCGAAAATTTATTTTTTAAAGTAAAGTATTATTTAAAAATAAATACTGTAAAATGAAATGAAGCTGAATTATGGCGGCTAAAATGAGGGAAAATAAAATTTCTAAAAGGTGCGAAATAGCGTCATTTTACGTTTTACTAACTTGCAACAACGAAATTGTTAGTGCAATACGAGAGAATATGTCAGTACAACGTTACATGTAACAACGATGGAGCTTTTCACTAGTAAATAAATAAAAAAAAGGGATTTAAAAAAAAAATTATAATGTAGGAAAATAAATTATAAACAATTTATTTACGGTAAGCTAAATTTATCGCTCGTACAATAAAATCAATTTGTTAAAATGTAAATAGAAAAGTAAATATTTGAATCGGTTTCTGTTTTTAAAATCCTTTTTTCAAAACATGTTTTGCTTTTTCTTTGGAAAAACGCGTTTTTTTTTATGTGAAATGACAAGCGCAGTTGTCAAATCCATACAAAATTTCAAATAAAAATCAATTTTTTAGATAGGGTATTTCAGAAGTCGCGTTTGGTTTATTTAATAATAATTGTTTTTTTTTTATTACTTTTTTTTAATGGAGGAATTGAATGGTTATCTATGCGCCTGCCAGGAAGAAATAATTAGTTGTCATGACAACACGCAGAAGGAATTTGCATCCACCTATGCTATGTTTAATTGACATTATATATACCATATTGAAAATATATTTCAAAAGTACAGTAGGCTTAATTCGTTTTTTGCTGGAATTTTCTTTTGAAGTAATTTCGAACTTTGTACGAATTATTTCTTACGTCTTCTAAGAATCTTAAGTGGGTTTTTTGGCTCTTTTTGAGAGTTCTCTCACCAAACTTGGGAGCATCCTATACGCCGCGTACATTGCTTACTGCGCGTCATAGTTTATAAGGTTGAGAAGATTTTTTTTATTAATTATTTGATTAACACCCCCCTGCCCCTGTATTGATGCGCCCCCAAATAGGGCTGCGAAATCCAATCGACCGCCTTTGCATTGTTTACGTGCAACGGTACTTAATCCTAGATCGTACTGTGTGGACGGACTGTCAAAAGCGCATTTTTTAAAAACATTTTTAATCCGATTAATTTAAAATTTAACTAGGAGTTTAGAAAATACGAAAGCAGAGATTTTTTCTCTCTTTTATTTAAACCAAGTGAACACCAGCCTAAAAATAATGAGACGGATAAAAGTAAGGACGAAAAGCTTTTTCTGGGGTGTTAATTGCGTTGTACATGTATTATAAATTGTTGGTTAATTCTACACGGTGTATGTAAAAAAAAGTGAACCCAATTGAATTACAGTACATTACTTTTTAATCCTTTTAATAATCTAAATATTTTAATGACACATGGAAAAACACACGTCACAAAGCCCATTATACGAACTCACTATGCGCTGAGTAGATTATATTTTAATCGAATTCTTCAGTGTCCCATATTTAAATTAGGTAGACTACAAAATATGGGGTGTGTTCCAATAAAAGGTTTACAAGACAAAACGTGAAAGTGAGCGTACGCAGGAAGCAGGAACAATTTCGATTTAGAATTTTAGATGGAATCGATTCTGCGCTTTGCGAGTGAGTACATTGCGTTTTGCTGCGTTAGACAGAAGGAGAATATTTTAAGTACAGAATAGAACAATTAAAGTAAAAAGTTTTCATGTGTCATTGAAATATTTAGAATTTTAAAAGGATTTAATTCTAATTCAGTTGGGTGCACTTTTTTACGTACACCATGTAGATTTCCAGTACATTTTACTCGGTTTGTGTAACAAACTTTGTTAATGTCGAAAATTCTTCAAATTGATTGAGAATTTTATAAGTACATTGTACAGTAAAATTAACAACAAATATGGTACCGGTAAAAGATTAAAAGCAATTCTCCTTCGGCGTGACTAGGTTGATCGCGATGGGGCAGCAATTCGAGTAATTTCGGGCCTATTTTTGTGTACATATACCGTATTAAAATGTGCGCTAATATTGTGTTTGAATCCGAGAGTGTTATAGTTACAACAGCGATTAAACGTTGTAAACAGCCGGAAGCGATTTCGGCGTCGAGGCGACCGTGATGCCGCACTTTTTTCCCCCCTCTCCCTTCCTCACGCGTTGGTTACGTAATTCGAAATGGTAAAAGGAAGCGAGTGTCTCGGTCATCGATGTGATGAGTGAGGGAGCGTAATCCAAGTTGTCACACTTGTTATTTACTTTTCACTCTTTTAGCAGCTGTTTAGGCATTGAGAAGAGCGCCTTGTGTGTGTGTACCGTACAAATAAATGGTCGATAATCGTTATCGATTTTGCGCTCAACGTCTTTCCTCACCTTTCTCTCTGTCTGTCTTTCCAGGCCCCTGGCGGAAATTGTATACAAGCTCGCGCGCGCGAGACGCAGTTTTACATCATAAATTGTTGCGAGCCAAGAAGATTGAAATGTTGAAATAGAACCAGAGATTTTGGCTAATTAATCTTCGTTCAAAAAACTCGTCTCTCGCTCTCGGGCCGTTCTTATCATCTCGCATTCAGCCAAATTAGCGCCTCGACACCTTCGTTTCGCTCCCACAAACCCACTCAGTTTGAACTGCTCCTCTTCTCCGTAGCTGCTAATTTCAGATTAATTGCTCACTGATGGAGATTTAATTTAATTTAAAAAATCAATTTTTTTTCTTTCTCTATCGTTTTCGTTTTTCTTGTTCACAATGAAATTATGCATTGTAAAGTAAATTGTTTTGAGACGTCTGCAACTGGCATCGCATGCAGAGCATCAATGGAAAACTGAAATTAGTCAACCGAAATGCGTGTGTGTGTTTACTCTCGTCCTTCTACATTTACCGTAAGAGGATTTCATTCCGTATGAACAAACCTTGGTGCGCTCAATAAGAGACTTTACAATAGAGCGGTTTCGGCATCAAAACGATATTTACGATAATCATAAGTTCATAACGCGTTAAAATAGTGTAAAGCAAACGGCTCTTTCGTTTATCGTCACTCTACAGTATGCCATACAATATTTTTTACTCATGCGGCATGTGGTTTTTCCTAAACCTCTCTAATGTCAGAAGGGCTAAGGATAAATAGGGGGAAAATGACGTCATTGAAGGGGAAGGGTATTAATCTGGCGATATTACTGTAATTATTGCCTGTATAGTATACGGAAGATCGTTTTGAAGGTTCATCCTATCCGCCATTTTGTTCTAGAAAATTAAGTCTTGGAGAAATTTTATTTTTACCTAAATGTGCAAAAAATAAATAAATAAGACTTGAGATGCTTCTAGAGTCTAGACTGTTAATAGCTAACGTTTTATCGTGTTAGCATCATTTTAACCACAAAGTTTCAGGACCATTCAGTAATCGGAACTCGATGAAGCTTCGGTATACAGTGGGCAACTACTGTACCTGGAAGCGCTTTTGGTAGCCTAATCATTCCATGTATATCAGAGTAACCTAACGTACTGTACATAGGATTGGCACAGAACTCTTGAAAATGACAATCATTATAGCCGAGGTTGTTATAACCAAGTTGTACTGTACCGTATATGAGACGACTATGAATATGAGGCAATAGAAAGATGCGCGTCGTGCTGTCGATATTTATTTATTTTTTCCAGGGAATAATCTTATTTGACATTCATAAAATGAGTTTTTTTTTTTTTTATATAAAAAATTTTTCTGAATAAGCGGAGATAGGTTTCTGCGCGCATAAGTTGAACGGTGTTTTTATCAGTTGAAGTTTTCGTAACGTACCGTAAATATATTCCCATTCCGCGTGTATCGAGTCGCGACTACAGATATATACTGTATATATATTAAAAAAAAAAAAAAAGATGAGACAGGAGATGGAAAATTCTTTATTGAGGAAAGCGTTGACTGATATATTCGACTGCATTTTATCGCGCGTACTAATAACAAGCGATATTACGTTCTGAACATGTCCCACTCCACAGATTAGCTTGCGTTCGGCATACCCGATATACAGTTCAACTTATTTCGAAAAAGTCTAGCAAATGATCAGAATACATTTTTTTTTTTTTTGCGTTTTGAATTCAAAGTACTGTAGGCCTACTGTACGATTTCATATATTTCTAACTTTCTAATAAAATGATGAAGCACATTTTAAAAAAATCTCCGGTACTTTATTGCCTAGCAATGGATGTGCAAACAAAGTTTATTTGAATGAAATGATTGATCACGTGAGATGACATTCAGATTTTTTAATTTTTTTTTGTACCCTTTGTTATCGGTGACTGATAGAAAGAGAGTGGTTGGAAAGTTTTGTAAATATTTTTAGGTCAAGGTAAATAATAATTTAAAACATAGGGGTAGTTCTTTATCATAATAGAAAAAACTTTCGACAAGTATTATTTGAGCATGTCAATTATTATCTTCAAGTTTGAAGTTTTTTAAGAACATGTAGTATTTTTTTATGTACCGGTACTAAAGACGGGTTTAAGTACTAAAGAGAGAATTGGCTTTAAAAAAGTAGCTAAATTTAAACATTTTTTATGAACATCATTTATTTATTACCGGTAGATTTTTTTTTTATCATTTTTATCATTTTTTCAGAATATTTTTGTTTTTTTTTGGTAATTTTTGGACCTTTAATAGTCTTGATTAGTTTGCCGATAGTAGCAAGTAATTGAATGACCGATAACCAGGTTTTTTTCCAGGTTGGAACTTAAATTGACGCATTTGAAACTAAATGTTTAATACGCGTAATATAATTAATTAATTGCGTATTTTATACTGCCGGTATTTCTAAAATGTCCATGTTCAAAAGGTAATATTCTCAAAGTTTTCATGATACAGCACGTTTAAATTACTGGTTATTATTGAATTGCTGTGTGGTAGAGTAAAACTTTCGATGAAGTTGGGGAATTATTTTTCAAGGATGATAAATTGAAACCTCTGGCTATCCGCCAAAATGAGTAAAAGAACGCGGAATTATGAAAACTTTTAAGTACCGGTATCGGCACTTGGTATTGAAAATATTACGCGTGTCCTGCGCACTGAAAAACAAGGAAGCCAAACTCGGATGACTCTCTGGCTTCATGAGGTTCTGTATTCCCGGCTGTTCATACTAACCTGAGTTAGGTCTGTCCGGATGTGTACTCTGTATACAGGGGCTTACAATTATTAAAAATACAGTACAGTATGTTATTTTATAGTACGGTATCAGTAAGTAATGAAATGTACCGTGCTTTCTCGCATGCTCCGAAAGACATTTTGAAAGGTTTTTTTTTTTTTTTTGAAGGATTGTTTTATCTATGTAGTCGTTGTAACTAATTTTTAGAAGAATTTACATTTAATAAGGCTATAGACGCAATAAAACTAATATAATAAAGGACTTTATAACTAAACCATAATATTATACAGTACAGTATTTATTGATTAAATTTGGGTACTTGTACTGACGGCGCCAGCTAACATTTTACGTTAGAAAATGAGATCGCAAAGTGCAGGGATGCGTTTTATCTTATAAACGTCACACTCGCTACAAACTTTTTAATGAATTATTATTTTTTTTCTTCAATTTTTTAGAATTACAGTATTATTAACTTAACTAAATTAATTAGGCGGAGTTTGTAAAGGGGAAATTAATTAGAGCAAAAAAAAAAAGTTTCAGTTAAAAAAATGAACGTTTAAATTAAATTTAAAACAGTCTAAAAAAAAATGTAAATTTTCCTAAAAAGATTCAATTACCGGTAATTTTTTTTTTTAAAATCATTTTAATTTGAAGTTTTATTTGTTGAATAAAATTATTTTCTGTAATAATTTATGAATACAGTATAATTTTTTTTTATTTTTGTAAAATGTGTTGTAATCGAAACGCAATTTATTACTTGTATTTTTTTTGTTTTTTGTTTTGTTATTAAACTCTTCGCCCGCCCATCCGTCGATCCTTCTGACTGCAAAGGTTGCCAAAACACTTTGAATAGACACTATGGGTTGGGGAAAGCGGAAGTAGTTGAAACGTTTATCGCCGCTCATTAAAATTGAAAAAGTGTTACGAAGCTTCGCCATGAATTAATTATCGAGTCTTTACTTGATTTATTCTTCGCTCTGGTCGAAACTAGTTAAAATAATTTATCTTTGTAATTAATTGAAAATGAGGCGCGGTAATTAAGTGGTGGACCGATGACAAATTGCCGGCTGTTTGCTTCCGTTCTTGTGCGTGGAGCGACTCGGCAAATTCAATTAAATACTGTAGTCAAATCTGCACTCGCATTATAATGATAATACTGTAATAATATGCTCGTAATTAGACCTACCACGGTCATAACATTAAAATAATTATCTCGGGGGAAATCACATGCCCAGCCGAATTCTCATGGAGCAAATTAAAAGTTTCATTATTTTGAATTATAAATTTAATTTATTTTTATTTTTGCCACGTTTTTGGTCGGCCGATTTCCACTTACAAGCAGACCGAAGTTTTGATATGTCTCCACTCCATAACCACTTAACCCCACTCTGCGTTCCCGTATTTTCGAAAATGCTTCTTTGACGATTTGTTCTCTTTTGTTTAGAAACACACTGGCACGCTTCGCTTACTGCGCGTCATAGTTAATTGGTGGAGATGACTTTATTGATTTATGGTTAGGTTAGGCTATTATGGACGATAGCATATTGAGAGCTTAACGCGAGATAGCGCTGCTATGCTACCAGGGCGCAGGGTGTCACTGTCCTTTGGTGGTTTTGTAAAATTTTTTTTGCTGACCATATAATTATTAGAATGGAAGATGTAGGACCTGCTAGTAGAAAATAGTTTCGTAGTGCGTTAAACTTGGTTTCCTGTGGTAAACTATCTACTGTACATTATATAGAACGCAAAGATAAAATAATTCTATAGAAACCAAAATTGACGATCAGAAATCGATTTTATTTTGCTTGCATGTATTTATTTTGATGGAATTTTTGGGCTTCCGAAGGTATGTACATAATTTAATTTAAATACTGTACATGTACGCTAAATGCTAAAATATGATTTAATTAAACTAACGGTACAATGAATGAAACTTTAAAAGTATAATTATTATTATAGTTACCTAAACTTTAAAAAAAAAATTCGTCTTTTATGTAAACCGATTTCTGATTTATTTTTTTAAATGAATTTTTACTCATTTATTTTGCATTGTTTTTATTTATTTAGTTTACATGCATCACCCAGTAATGAGTGAGTGATGTTTGTTTTACCGGCACTTGTATTTTAATAAGTTGTAAAAAAAAGCTATCACTTTTGAGTGATAATGGTTTTTTTTAAACATTTCTGCAACGTTTAGTTTATAGTGTAAACAAAAACACACAGCATTATTAAGTTCTTAAAACCGTTGAGCAGCGCAATAACAATATAATATACATTTTTTTATCTATGCATTTGTGCTATAATTCGCACGAAATGTTATCGTTTTTGGGTTATCTTTTCTATGGCTTCTGTCTTATCACTGAATCAGTGGCGTAGCTAGGGGGGGTGCAGGGGGAGCGGTCGCTCCCCCTGTCTCCATTTTCCAGAAAAGAGGGCCTTTTT
>JAQGAZ010000310.1:0-72764 GCA_034692225.1 Polydesmus complanatus | reverse complement strand
AAATACAAAATAACTTAGTCTATTAAAGATGGTTTACATGATTGTATGTAATGGAAGAATTTTATTAGCCGATGAAAAAAAAATTCCGAAGAAATGATTTTTGTAAATACATGTAGTTAATTTTTCTTAAGTCAAAAATATTTTTTCTTACGGTTTTGACTTTAACGTTACTGTACCGGTAGTACAGTAATAAAAGTATCACCGTCGAAGATTTCCGGAAAAAAAATCCCTCCCATTTATTTCTAGTTTTAGAGCTGTAATTAAAATAATAATTTTACTATTATAGCCTTATGATTATAAAACTTTAGAAAATGATTAATGTGTTGATGTTTAAATAAGCTTAAGCTTTTCTTAAAATCAATCAATTTTCACGCTAAATGAAAGGTTAAAATAAAAACAAATAAATAGAAAATGAAAATAAGTTTGAAAAAAAATTTCATTACAAAATGCTTATCAAATTTAAACATGATTAATTGATCAGGAAAATGATGTCAAAAAAAAACTTTCCAAACCTGAATTAAAAATAAGTAGCACAAGACTTACTAAGATGTCAAAATCTAATCATTCTAACATCAACTAATAAGAAATATTACTCCGTAGTACGTGACATTGTAGTTTGAATAAAAAAATTTGAATTTTGTTTCTAACCAGTAAAAGTTTCCCACCTCCGGTGATTCTGACAAAGGAAAGACCAGCGGGTGGATCATCTTCTAATTAATCTGCTTTACTCACAGCATTTCACAATAACTCTTTTAACTGTTGAAGCTAAAACACCATTTCTATGATGCAACTTAATATGTCATATAATCAGAAAATTGATGACTTCCAGTGATCATTTTCAGCATCTTATATTTTAACAATCACAAGTTAGATCTTCCTGTTGCAGTATCATCGGAAGTAAACTATAAATTTTACGTGTTACCCCGTATAATTATTATGGCAATAACCAATGTGCGAGCAGAAAAAGAAGATGCCAGTGTGTCAATTCATTCAAACCTCAATTCACGATGAGGATATTTTAGTCGTCTTTTTTTTTTAGTAAAAAGATGAAATAGCTGTAAAACTATACCACCAAAAAACTTTCTTATTTTTATTTTCTTTGGAAGAAAAAATACGTTCAATTTCGGCTTTTGGCATACAAAACAAAATTGTGCATAACAATTCTAAATTTAGAAAAGATCTAATGACATGTACTGTAGGCCTACTAACGCGTAATTATATTTTAAAATTTAATTTTTTTAATTAAATTTTTCACGTTTAAAATTTTATCTACAATAAAAATTAATGATAAAAAGCAATACCACTGATTTAGCTTACCCAAATGCCTGTTAACGTGATTTTTTAAGTTTCCACTCGTTTTCGACGTGTACCCGCACAACTCGCACATGAACGATCTTTCATTCCGATGAACTGTTCTTCCATGTTTCACTACGTCCCATCTCCTTAATGATGAGTAATCACATTCATCACACTTATATGGCTTTTCGGTGGAATGTTTTTGCATGGTGTGACTTTTGAGAAGAATTTGACTAGTGGTGACGAACGAGCACATCGAGCAGTTCACGTCTTCCGTTAACGCTCTACCTTCGGGATCAATTTTATGGTTGACAGCCAAATGGCGAACCCAATGTGGTTTCTGCGACGTTCGAAAATTACATTGGCTACATTTAAAAAGTAAATTTGGGTCTCCGTGATATAAAGAATGTTGTCGAAGACCTACGCGACTACGAAATGTCTTATTACAAACTTTACACACGAAAGATTTGGTAGTGACTTGGTGGCGAGTCAAATGCTTATCAAATACCACCTGACAACGAGTTCGGAATGGACAGTTCGGGCACGTTTTCATAGCTTCCAAAAGACATTTCGAATGCTTATGATTACATCTATTAGTATTACCTACGGCTTTCTGCGCGTCTAATTTCTCACCTTCGATTTCTTCTTTCGTCGAAACGACAAGAGTTTTCTATTAAAATAAAAATCAATTTCACAAAATGTACATTGATAAATCATAAATTAGCCAACATTACCTTTTGTCTTTGCGGCCTCGCTTCTATCTCCGTCTTTTCTTTTCCTATTAATTTGCCTTTCGCTCGCTTAATAGCTTCTATCAACCCTTCCACTCCTAAATTTTTAGCTGCCAGTTGTAAATCATCTAATTGATTTTCCTCCACGTGAATTTTTCCGGTATATAAAAACTGCACCAGCAAATCGATGTCTTGACTGCTACCACTCACGTTGTCCAATTTAATTACCGATTCACCCAAAGTATGAAAATAAGGTTTGAAAGAAGGGCAAAATAATGCCAATACGATCTGATGAATTTTATTAGCGCGCTCGTTAATTTCTAATTCCACGTCTACTTTGTATTTCTCGTGATAAAGAGACCATAAACCGTCGATTAAAAATTTATTATGTTGCGGCCAACTCACTGATACTTTCTTATTAGCTTTCTTGGTATTCGGCGTCGAAATGTCGTTGGAATGACTTCCCATGTTTGACAAAAAATTTGGTTCACCTACTACGGATACTGTATTAACAGTATTATGAAACTACCACCTAACATATCGACTTACAATAGCTTAAAAATAATTTTAAAAAACTTACGTAATATGAAAATACTATTAAGCTAATAATATTGTATTTTAGATGAGAAAATAAACGGCAGAAATAAACTTTTCAAACCGAAAAACTTTGTAGCAGAAGATTGCTACCGGTATCGGTGGAGTAAAGTATGCGCATGCGCATTACAAAACCTCCCCCAACATAATACTTTACCTGCAAAGCTAATGGACATTGTTGAACATACGAGTATTTTATATTGGATTCATAATTATGATAAAAATATACATTCATTACACATATTATAATACTTTATAAAAATCAAAAAGTGTTATGCCATATTTAAAAATGCAAATAAGTTTTTTAATAATAAACTACAGTAGACTTATTAATGTTTTTTAAAATTAATATGTTTGTACTACCAAATTGTTCATTGGCATTCCATCTGTCAGCGCAATTTTTTTAAAAAAAACCGATTTATTAAACAGATTTTGGACTGTAAATTACAGCTACTGTACTATAATGCGTAGTGTACGTAGGCTACATTTTTTCTATGTATCCTGGTGCTACTAGAATTTAATTATGATGATAATTATGAAATTATGAGATAAATCGCAATTTTTAAAGTTATTTTTTTTTAAAATCTTTTTAAATAAAAATGCAAATTCAATAACTAAAAAGCAAATTATTTTAGACTGTACTGTATTCTAATTTTGGGTTTACATTTAGTGAATAGCGATTTGCACCGTAATTATTAAATTTGCCTTTGCGCAATGACGAAATGACTACTATGACGAAATCAACAAGTTTTCATTTAGCGCATGACATAATTGTGACTCGCCATAGTATACATTTTGCTCACTTTGAAATTGGTGAAAAAAGTCTTCATTCTTTAGTCAGTTTCGATGGAGAATGAAGTAAGCGCCGCTACTACCGGTCCAGGAAAATGGAAATCATTAAATTGGCCGGAAGATTCAAATGATAAAGTAAGGCAAAATGCCACACATTTAATTAAAGCAAAAACTGATAGATCCATTTTTTTTTTTTACCAAAGGATGAATTTGATTGGGCAGAGTACTATCACAATAGCGACGGGCTTCGTTTTAGCTTTTCAAGTAATAGTTCAACATCTCCAAACAACCAGATGGAAGTAGATGTTCAAGGAGTTTCTGATTGGTCTCCTGATCAGTTTGGTGCCACAGCAACGGTTCTCGAATTGCAGTTGGAGGCGGAGACTGAATGTTCCTACGAATTCTACTTATGGAATATGAACTTGGAGCTAAAATATCACCCAAAAGATCCTTTAGCCAATCAACCACAGGTTTTAATAATTAATATGAAAAAATTTATTTACCTCGATATATTTTTTTTAATTCTCATAATTTGATTGCGCAGGTTAATGCTTTGAATCGCTCAGCTTTGATCAGCTGGTTGTCAGAAGTGAGTCGTTCATTTGAGCTTTTTCCCGAGACTTTATTTTTAACGGTAAACGTAATGGACCGTTTTTTAAAAACTACTCCAATTGCACTGGAATGTCTTCAATTAGTTGGCTTAGCCGCGCTTTTAGTATCGGCAAAAGAAATTGACGTTTATCATCCTACTATTTCTGAACTCATCTCATTAACTTCTGAAAATTATACAAGGCCTCACTACCTACAAATGGAAAAAATTGTTTTGCGAAAACTGGGGTATTAACAACAATAATTAATCATTTCTTTTCATAAAATTTAATTCTATGTCAATTTCTAGATTTCAACTAGTTGTTCCTACATGTGTTGTTTTCTTGGATTACTATATTCAGCGTAAAAGTTCATGTTCTAGAAAGCCAAGCGTTTTCGTTAAAAGGTTTGTAATTATAACTTTAAATTTATTGATAAGTAAAATTATAGAATCCTATTTTTTTTTTTTTTTTAAATAGAAACGTGTATGTTTTGACTCGTAATGTGTTAGAATTGTGTATTCAAAATTATGGTTTGAGTGATTACGCTCCATCTGCTTTGACTTTAGGAGTAATGTGGGTTATTGAAGAATATGCAAATGGTGCACCAGTGGATGAGCCAGAAACTGGACATTGGGAAACTATAACTATTAAGCAATGTGCTACCGATATTGAAAGCTATCTCACTAAAATTTTGACTGTTCCGTTATCGTATTTGGCCAACGACGACCACTTTTTCAATCATTTATCGGCCTACCAATCTCACAAAGATCAAATAAATGTATTTAATTAATGAAGTACAATCTTGTAAAGTTTAATTTTAACTAAAAAAAAACTGTTTGTTAAAAAATTGTCGATTAATCAAGTTGATTATTTGCCAAAACTGTTAAGATTGTTTTTGTATTGGAAAAGCGAGATCATCGCAACAATAGATGAGCGAATTAAAGAAAGATTAGAAACTTATTTATTTTAACCTTGATTCAAAAAGAATGTATTGCATCATTAAAAAATGAGTATTTAAATTATGGATCAGTGTTGAATAATTATTATTAAATAATTGTAGCGATCGATCGTGTTGTATAATGAACGGAAGTGGCGCTCCCGCAATGGAAAACGGTGAAAAGATGAAAAATGTGGAGGAAAAACCGGAGAAAAATTCGGACACTGATGGACCTTGGGCCTGGGCTGTTTTTATAGCCACGGTATTTAATACCATGATTTATTTCGGACAATTAACCTCGGGACCGATTTATTACGTAATTTTTTTAAATGAATTCCAAACGTCACAGAGTTATACGGCTTGGATTTTAGCTGCTCAAAGTGCGGCATTTTGTGCAGGCGGTAAACTAATTATGAATAAAAACTTTTTTTTTTTTTTAAAAAAAAATATTAATTAAATATAATGTATAGGTCCAGTGGCTAGTTTTCTATTGCCTAAAATTGGTCCACGCGGTTTAATATTCACCGGCACCATTTTATATAGCATTTGCTTAGCTTTGTGTTATTTTGCCAATTCAATTCCATTTCTGATTCTAACATTCTCAGCTTCAGGTAAGTTTAAACATTTCATATAAATACTAATTATAAAATATATATTTTCGTTACAAAATCCTAATTTTTGATTTCTTTGCCAAACGCTATTTATTGTGTGAATGCATGTGATGATTTGAAAGCAGTAAAATAAAATCAATCTAACAAATTAATAAATTAATTTTGTTAAAAAGTAGATTCTACTAACTCTTTTGTTGATCTGTAGGAATAGCATGCAGCTTAGTCCACACCGGCGATGTGGCCGCAATCACTACGTATTTCAATAAACGAGCTTACACAATCCTGGGTCTCATGTTTGCTGGTTCCGGTCTGGGAGGAATGCTATTCAGCATTGAATTGGAGTGGGCCGTCGACATTTTCGGCTGGCGAGGTGCCATGTTAATTCAGTCAGGAATCGTTATGCACATGTTCATAGGTGGTGCGGTAGTGTTTAATAAAAAAACTATAAAAAGTAAAATAAATAGTGAAAATAAGCAAATCGATGAAATAAAGGACGACAACTGGAAGACGTTAAAGACTTATCTAAGTGATGTGCGGTTGTGGTTAATCATTGTTTCTATGCTGATGATGAATTTAACTCTAAGTACCATGTTACCGTTTATGAAAAACATAGTTCTTCACAAAGGATTGGGCGATAGCACGTATAAGTACGTCGTTATAGCTTATGGCGTTGGAGGTTCAATTGGAAGAGGAGTGGTGGGCTCCTTTGCTCAAAAATTGTGTCCACCGATAACTGCACTTATAGCTTCTTTTATGGGAGGAATAGCCAATTTTCTATACATCTGGGCGAACGATTTTTGGCCAATGATTGCTGTGGTTTTTCTCTTTGGCTTATTTCTGGGTGCGTCTACGGTAGTCTCTTTGCTACAAATTGGATGGGTATACGGTTCCAAAAACATGGCTTCCATCAGCGGATACACATTCATATTCTGCCTTGTAACAACATTTGTAGGAGCACCTGTAGCAGGTAATAATTATCAAATAACCTATTAGTAAAATAAACCTAAATATTAAATTAAAATGTAATAAAAAATGAGATTCCCCACAATGAATAATTATTACACTTTGCCTATTTTTTGGTTTTTCTTATTGCAAGTAATAACATCTCAAAATTTTCTCTGCGCCTATATTATGTACCGTTGATGAAACGATCTTAAAACAAATGCTAGTATAAATACAAGTAAAATCATTTTATAATTTACATAAAACTTTGAGAGAGCGGAACTATCGTTAAAGTGTGCCTTTAATCCTGTAGATTAGCTAAAGCTTTATTTAAAAGCCGCAATTGCTCTATAAGAACTGTTTCCTGTTTTGAAAACTTCGGAGACTGTCCTTTCCCGAAACAATAAAGTTTAACTACCCGATAGTTCCGTTCACATGGGATAGTATGCCACTCGTAAATTGTAAAAATATATGAACTTAATATAATGTTTTATTTTAATCTTGATTATTTCAGGGTATTCTGTTGATGTCACTAACAGTTATACAATTACGATTTTGATGTGTTCCATCAGCAGCTTAATTGGCGCCGCATCATCTTTGCTTCTCTATGTTATTCATCGACGACACTTATCTGCTCTTAAGCCTGTGTATTAATGAATAAACAATTGTTAACTTATTTGAATCAATTGCGTAATTTCTTTCATGACATTTTCTTTTAAGAATATTACTGAAACAATGGAACAATAGCAAAATTAATTGTTTACGTCAATATTGTTAAATAAATGTATTTAGTTACTTGTTAACAATTAATATCATTAGTTTTTGTGAAAATGTCGAATGAGTCGGAAGTAAAACCAAAACCGATGGAGGTAGAGAAAACATGGTCATGGGTTGTTTTAGCAGCGGCATTTTTTAATACAATAGTCATCAATGGCCAATTCTCTTCATTAACTATTTATTATGTTGTTTTTTTAAATGCATTTGGTGAATCAAAAGCCTACACAGCTTGGATCAACGCAGCATTTCATACCGCAATTTGTGTAGCAGGTAAGATAAGTTAGAAGTTATTCCCAATTTCCCAAAGTAATAAAAATGATTATTAGTAAAATAATGGCTATTTTTCTCCCCATACCGGTATAATAAGTTTCTGATTTCTATAACTACTGTATTGATTTAGCGGTATTAAATTTCCAGTTAGTGGCGAATATGAATACATTATGCTAATACAGTATAGCATTTTTATATGCAATTGGCAATAAAATCATAACTCATTAGTTAATACCGTTTAAATGACATAGATATACTGTAATCTGGAACTAATTCTTCTAACAATAATTATAATAATGATTTGTCAGAAATTCTTAAATTTCCAGAAAAACCAAATTTTATGAACTCATTCATTCTCTTGACCATAAATTAGCCTACCCATTTACTTTGTTTTCATTTTTTTTTTTTTTTTCATATTTTTGCAATTTGCTAATAAACATGCTGCATGTAATAACCAATACTATAAGACTACGATTTTTTAAATATCTTATAATAATTATTAGTAATACTGTATAACTTTCTTAAAGTAATAAATATTTTAGTTTAGTTCAACTTTAATTTCTTTATATTAATGTTATACGATAGAATAACTACGATAGTTATGCAGAAAGTAAAATCAATTTATATTTGAAACGTGACGCAGGTCCCGCACCACTATCAACGCATGGCCGTTTAACTTTTTGTTCTTTTAGCTCAGTCTGAGCTAAATTTTTTCAATTAGTTTTTAAGTCTATTTATCAGAGCCGCAACCTATATACCTGCGGATGCTATTGCGTTTGCGCTCGGGGTGCAAGACGTCGTTTGTGTTCGCTGCACTCCTGGGTCTACTGCTGCCGATGAACTTAAGGCGGCATGCATTTCTGAACTCACAGGCCAAAGAATGCGCAAAGGGCAGAGAAGTGCAAAGTCAAAATTGGGCCTAAGCATGTAGCTCCCCCTCACCACCTACAAACCCTGACCTATAAGTGCTAATTAAACGACCGCTACTACAGTACTTTGTAGTACTAATGATGGCCCACAAATAACGTTGTGGTCCCCTGTCGTCCCCAAATGGAGAATACGCTCCCAGTGGGAATCCACCAAAAAAAATTGCCAATGCACGACATACACAACCAATATGATAGGGCAATTGAACACTCTATAAACTATCTGAATACCGTACTTAGAATATTTAATACTTTTTTGTAACAAGTGTGGCTAATCCACGACGATTTGAATAAATTAAAATAGGTAGCATCACTTCGAAATTAGGCTCAGACTGAGCTAAAGAACAGAACTTCACTGCAAGCGTTGGTAGCCGTGCGCGGCCAATGTCACGTGCCAAAATAATAAAAACAGCTTTTTTTTTTCTGGATAACCCTCGTATCTTCCGCTATGCTATTATTGTATTTAACCGATAATTTGTTTCAACGTTTGAAATTACCTTTTTTTTTTATACATCTAGGTCCTTTTGCCAGTTGGTTACTTCCTCGCTTGGGGTATCGTTCATTAATTCTATATGGAGTTATAATAAATTCTATTAGCCTCCTCTTTTGTTCGATTGCTACATCTATACCATACCTTATATTATTATTCGCCGTGAACGAATTGTGCTCCACATTCATTCAAACGGGTCATATATTTGCCATCCACTCGTACTTCCCTCAAAAATTCTATTTGGCTACTGGAATCATGTACGCCGGAGTGGGCTTCGGTACTTTGATAATCGGATCGGAAGTGGAATGGGCCATTAGCGAGTTTGGGTGGCGAGGAGCAATGATAATTCAAGCAGGAGTCGTTTTACAAAGTTGCATCGGTGGTGCTATCATATTTCCTAATATAAATCGATCCCAAAAAACCTTAAAAAACAGTAAAAGACCAACTATTATATCACAAATCAGTATAGAAAATACTTCAAATATTTTACCGTGTACTAGCATCAGCGAAAAAGTTGCAAACCAATCTGTATTATACAACAATAATGACGATAATCCATCAGCAAATTCAGATCTTGAAAAGAATAGTGCCTCAAAAACATTGCCTAATGGATTTTTAACTTATCTGAAAATTGGAAAATTTTGGATTCAAGTTTTTAGTTTATTAACGATGTTTATGACAATGATGATTGTTAATTCAATGTTTAAAAATATTGTCGTTTCTTACGGTTTAGAGCATGTCTTTTGGTTATGTTTGATTATGACCGGTGTTGGACAAATATTTGGTCGCATCGCTGCAGGTCTAATTACACAGCATCTTTTAATTCCACCACTCCTATACTCATTGGTTAGTTTTATAACTGCACTGTTATGTGTAGCGTATATATTTGCAAAAAGTGAATGGCTAATTGTTGCGGTCACGCTTGGTTTTGGATTGTTTCAAGGACAACAAATAGTTGGTATATTTTTACAAATTGCTTGGGCATTTGGAAACAACCAAGTAGCAATTGTACGAGGATACATTTTCTTATTTTCTATTATATCCTCCTTCTCTGGAGCGCCACTAGCAGGTAAAATTAAGTTTACCGTATTGAAAACGTTTATAAGTCATTAATTTTATGTTTTAACTATAAAAAGGTTGGACAGTTGACGTTACAAACAGCTATGATATTTCATTGATAATTGCAGCTGCAACCTCATTCATTTCCGGTGGATGTGGAATGTTGCTTTACTTCACGCAAAAAAATGAAAAATCAAAAAATGACAATGACGTTGTTAATTCGTGCAATGAATGGACACATTTTTAACTTTAAAAAAAAATGAAATCAGAAATTCTAGTTGTTCGAAATATGGATATTCATATTTTATGATTGTCAGTCAAATTTTCACCTAATTTGAAAGTTAAAATAATTACTAGCAAAGTAAAACCTACTTGAACAAGTTTAAATTTGATGTTTCATACAATCTTAAGAAAAATTCGTGAATACAGTAATTAAAATGAAAAACTATATTAAATCAATTATGAATACTGAAACTGAATTATCTTAAGAACAAAAACGTATTAACTGTTTGTAAATTTTTTTAATACGTAATTGCAAAAAAGACTTAAGAGAAAACATTTAAATATTTCTTGTTATTCATATTTCGGTCAATTAAGAACGTTTATTATAAACCCTGCTTATAATACAACGAGAACGAAAGTGTATAAAACGTAATGTATAATTTTCTATATAAGTAACAATATAAAAATGTAAAATGATTTTTTTACGTACAAAAATAAGTGTAGGTTTGTTCTTTGTTCGCATCATTAAGTAATGGAATTGAAAGCAAGTAATTCGACACAGTCGACAAGACACAATAGAAAAGCGCAAAAATATCAATAATTAGAAAAAGTTATTGCAATGAATGTTTACGATAGCAAAAAGAAAGAGACTAACTATAAACCGGAATTAATACATTTACCTCTTTTAAAATGTTATGGATCAACGAATGATATCATAATATACCGAGTACCGCTAATCGTCGGAAGTCCTTCATGATAATGCGTTAGACGACCTGGATGCATAATTGTCCAACCAATACGACTGTCAATCACGCTGCAATTGTACCTGACAAAGCGACATCCACCACCCTAATTGAAAAGAACACGTTATCAAAACGTTTTACACTAAATCATTTAAAATAAAAAAAACTCGCCTCGTAATCGATTCCTGGACTATTTAAAGCTACGTTAATAGTATACGTGGACGAATCATGATGTGGACGTAAAGCTGGTTGTTCGTTTGGCTTATACCTGACGACAAAGTTCATCTGGGATTGAGGAGGCTATTAGAAAACCAAAATTTAAAACGCAATTTAATAAAATAAAATTTCACATCTTAAAATAAAATTTAAGAGGCCATATAAAAAAACTTCTTCCAATGAAATCATAAATATCAATTACGTCATGAAAATATCCGGTGTAAGCTCGTTCTTGCACCGGACGTATATATTCCCTAAGGAAGTATAACCACTGCTGTTCGAAGCCAACTTGGTTCATGTGGATATCACGTGTTGGAACATTCTCATATCCACCTTCCAGCCGGTTATCCTAATAATAACCGATTATTAAAAGTTAACACAAATTAATTAATTAAAAATTTGCACACGCACGTAATTAGATCCGTCTGACCATTTGCCAAAATTTTCCATCATGCCAATAAGTTCTTTACAAAACCTTGGAGTAACCACTGGAAACCAGTAAACATCAGGACAAGGCTAAAATAAAATATTATTGTGTTATTAAAATAATGTATAATTTTGAGCAAAAAACATTTTTATATAAAGTATCAAATCGGCGCAAAATGTTAAAAAAGTAAAATAAACAAAGCTAACTTCACAAAAATAAAACGAAAATATCAATTATTACTTTAAAAAAGCATTACAATGAAAGCCCTAATACTGACTTGCTTACAATTAATGTATCTGATGTCAACTCACAGCCTCCACCTTCGCAAACAAATTCAGATAAGAGTGTACAAAATCTGCGAGAAATTGTAATAAAAAAATAATTACCGTGGGTAAAGGAGAATTTGGATCCAAATTTTTAGAGTAGTTTTCATGAATATATCGAGCTTCCCAATCCTGTTTATTGTCATATATTTGGTACATTTCAGGATGCTTTAAAAGAATATTAAAAGTGTCCGAATTCACCAAATGACCAATATCTTCAGTGTTTGTTGTAAACATGAAAATACCCTATAAAATATATACATGTACCAATAAAAAAGTATTCATAATTCATTAATAATATTTTGCATCACTTAAGAAACAGTAGAATTAAAGTTCCTAACGAATATAGCCTATGGTATTATTATTATTGATTAAACGACTGAGGATCTTTAAATTAAGAAAAGTAAAATTAACACCAATAAAATATTCGTGAAAAACTTTCTAAAACTTTGTAAAAAGTAAAAGAAAAAACATCTGCATTTAAATTTAATTATTATAATATTATTTAAAAGTCTTCCAATTAATTGCCCTTCATGATAATTTGTAATAAAAAAAAATACCGTAATCTTAAATTATTTTACTCAAATCTACAATTTGTAGATGCAACTATTTAAAAAGACTATATTTGTTTTGTCCTCATCAATTAATTAAAAATTATTTTCTCAGAAAAATATAAGTATGTACTATAATGGTTTACTTTATCTCTAAGATTGTAGCAAAATGCCATATCGGCGTCCAATAAGTTATGAATATAATTTGGCATTTCTTCTTTCGATTTCAGTAAAGCTCCGTTTACTAAATAACATGAAGATACAAAGGGAACATTCCACAAACCCCTGCAATTATATAAAATAAAAGATAACATTAGTAGAAATTAAATCAGATTTAACCCAAAAACTATTAAAATTCAATAGAAAATAAAGAGAAACAACAATCTTAATTAAATCAACATGTTTTACGAAACTTTAAAAAGGAAATAAGAAAATTGTAATTTTGAAACAAACAAACCACATCCTCATTTAATTTTACTGCGTCAAACCACGTTAATTCACACATGTGCTTGAACTTTTACATGTATAAGCTTCCAAAACACTGAACAATTTATTTTTAAAATTACTTTCTAAGAGATAAGGAGCACAAAAAGATGTTGAAACGTTTGTATCTGTTTTCGATTCTATTGATTTTATTTACCTCGGTATTGAGTCAACGAGGAGGAAAAGGCAGAACTAGAATTCGAGGACGAGGAGGACTAGTATTGCAAACAAATAATGTAGATGCAAATTCAAAAATGGATTACTATAACAACCCCTTGGTACGAAACATATTTCTATACTGTATTTTGAATTAATCTATTTTTTTAAACCATTATTTCTGCATTGATATTGCCTAAAGAACATGTAATAAATTATATGTGCTAATCGTTTAAACTAAATTTCAACTTCCACAAACTTTTATATTTCTTAAAATATAAAATTTTTTTTTTTAAAAAA
Organism: Polydesmus complanatus; assembly: GCA_034692225.1. Lineage (NCBI taxonomy): Eukaryota > Metazoa > Arthropoda > Diplopoda > Polydesmida > Polydesmidae > Polydesmus > Polydesmus complanatus. The sequence continues at coordinate 59,328 of JAQGAZ010000310.1, read as the reverse complement.
TGTATTTGTCAACAATGCATACTACAGTATTCCTTTTTTATAACACCAAATTTGTTGGAAGCAAATACTGTAAAATAATTCGTTAATAAATATTTTTCTCTTATTAAAAAAATTAATTGTAGGGTGCCCGAATTACTAAAGCTTCCCACTTTGATTTTGAGTATATGCTGGGCCACAAGATCGTATTTCTGTGCGAAGCTAAAGGAGATCCGAGACCCCATTTCACTTGGTATAAAGACGGATCTGAACTTTATGTTCATCCTTATTTGCAGGTATAAACTATCTGTTTAAATTGACTTGTATGATTTCAATAGCAAATAAACTATTAGCTTCACGAGTGGAAAATCGGGAATAATCAAATCAAGAGCAAAATGGAAATTGACCCAGCCACTCAGATGGATGCAGGAATTTACGAATGTCATGCAAATAATAAATTCTCCATTGATCGAAGAACCTTTAAAACCGACTTCTCACTTGGCGAATAAAATTACACGCTTTTTAAAAACTTTTGAAATTATCAAATAAATAAATTACTTGCCGTCTATTATTGTTGACTATCTCAATATAATCACTAGATCGAGCATAGAATCCGTCGGGTGTAAGAGCTCCCCAAAAATTAGACCACACTTTTGAAGGTCGAACTAACATCGGAGAGATCACAGGGCGATTTTGTTCAATTAATAGTTTCAGCGTATAAGGGTTGGTTAACATTGCATCCGAATCGGCCACAAACACGTAGTCACATTTCTTTTCCAAGCACAGCTCCCTGAATGTTAAAGTGAATTAATAATAATTTTAGAAAATGTAATTCTTATAACATTAAAAGCTAAAAACATTTAATATAAATATTGTATTTTGCAGTCCCAATAAAACTTTAGTATAGCCTAGTTATGTGAAATAAATAGAAATAACAATTTATATAAAAAAAAAATTATTGACAGAAGCGTTAGAATAAAATATAATTACATGTATGTTCTGATTACTTCTCAATAAAAAAATAGCGCACAAGATTGTAAAACCATTGCCTAAAACGCAATTCCTTGCACTCTTTCATAATAGTTATAATTTCCTTAGCATTAAAAAATTAACTTTTATCGAAAGATAAAATATTTTTTAAAAAAACTAAATTAATAATTAAGTTATAATCTATTAAACAAGAAAGCTGGAAACTTACAATCCAAAATTTCTGGCGTGCCATTCTTTCACATTCTTTTCGGGTTCTTCCAATTTTACGCTGCGGTATTCTGATTCATGATTAGTTAGGAAAACTTGAACATCTTCTAAATGATATTCCGCCTATTAAATTCAACAATCGTTAGCAGGTCGTATTTAAAAAAACACATATACAGTAACTAAGTAATAATTAGCCAACCTTAGCGTTAACATGAATATACAAATCAATGTTTTTCTTTGGATAATCTAGTCCCGCAATTTTTTGAAAAAACTCTTCAATAAAAGGCGTAGGCTTTTCCAAATACAATCCCATTAAAATGGTTGGGTATTCGTCAACCTATTAAAAGTCACATTGAGTACATGTACTTTCCTAAAGTATCATGCCTACTACAAAATAATAGAAAACCGACTTTTCGTTCTTGAAGGCTTATTCGATTTTCAGTACAACTTCTGCAACCGTCTTGTGGCGCCCAAGACTTGGCCAAATAATTGCCCAGAGAATTTAAAACCACCTAAATTAATATTACAATTAAATGGATTTGACATTTTAAATTATCTATTTAAATTACCTTTGAAGCTCCGTTTCCATGAATCACTAAAGGATTTGTGGCGTAAGCTGTATTAAATAAGTACGCATCATCATCTTTAAATCTCAATTCAACATCACCTAATCGACAAATTGAATTGAACGCTTTTTAATAGCAAAAGAAAGTAATATAAAACCAACCAACAGCTCCATTTAAATTTTGAAATATTTCTGCCTTATGATCTAATTTAATATTCCACTTTTTCCTCAAATCTTCATCCAGATAAACCTTGGTGTAAAATAACTGATCATCATCAGCATTCTCCAACTCTTTACTCGTCACCATTTCATATATCTCCGGAGCATAACCAATAAATCCTATTAATTTAATAAAATTAATAATGCATTAGGCCCACATAATTTTTTTTTTTGTTAAAATAAGATTGTTTTTAAAACTGAAGATAAATTACCTCCTGAATTTAAATATCGCTTTCCCTGATCCAATTTTGGATATTTTTCCTATAATGTAAGAAATTAAAAATTAAGAATTATTAAACTAACACTAGAAAAAATAAGTGCTTTATTAAAATGTAAATTGTACCGGTAATAAAAAAGTTTTAACAAACATTTTAGTTTTAATTTAAGAATAATGCAATATATTTTACAAAAATGTAAACAAATAAAAACTAATTCCGGTAAATAAAGTAAAAAAAATATATTTTATTAAAAATTTGGTTAATGAACCGTTTAAAATTTGTCAATATGCAATGCATTTCGTGCTGTTTACTAAGTGCAACTAGATTTATTTTATTTTGGCCATGACGTGGCTCAATTAGCTTAAAATATGATCAAAAAACAAAAACAAAAAAAAAGATAATTACAGATAGAGATTCATCGGGCCAGCAAAATCCCTCAGCTGAGAATAAAATCTTGGATTTGTTCTTATAAAAACGCTTGAGTATTCTTTCCGCTTGAGATAACAAGATAACATCGTACCTAATAGCGGTAAGCAAAAATAAAAAATAATTATGCCTATTCTAAGTAATAATGAGGAATTGTTTAAGAGAAGAAAAAAAAACAATACTCACCCATCCACAAACATAATAACTCTGTTCTTAAATTCTTTATGAATATTTAATTCCTCTTTTAAGAGATTCACTTTGTGTCCTCCTCCGCTGTACAGTTTTACATTTCCACCTTCCCATTTTTCTCCCATACCCAGAACTTTTAAGTTCAAGTTATAGATTTCGACGGAACGTAGAAATCTCTGAAATCCATCTGTAGATTCAGTGGCTACCGTAATTATTATTAAGTCATCACCTGAAAAATAAAAAATATTAAATATACTGTATCAAGTTAAATATAATGACATAGACATACAAAAAATTTAAGCGCAGACATTGTACAAAAATAATATAAATTAAATAATTTTCCTCGTTATGCACGATTGACCTAAGAAGCAATGACCTTCACACCTATATCAGCTTCCTCCTTTCAACAATCATCATCATTCTACCTCTACCTCTTCAATGTATTTTGCTCTTTTTTCGAAAGTAAAAACAAGTTCACGTCATTTCAAAAAAAAAGTAAGGTATGTTCATTAAAAACTTAAAACAAATTGAAAATCTAATGCACACGTCATCGAAAATATCAACATCCATTAATAAAGCTTTTAAGAAATAAATACTGTAACTATAAATTTACTACAAATGTGCAATAATTATTTTATGATGATAAAATGCGGGTTACCGTAAATTTGTAGTTTTTAAAAGTTTGGGGAAAGTAATTAAAATTTATTTTAATGGTTATTACATTTGATGACGTAATTAAATTAATTGAGGACTTCTCAATGAATTATTGTTTGAACTTTGATATATAGCCTACTTAATAAGTTACTTTTGCATTACAGTATTTTAAATGTAATAAAATGTGTTAATTTAATTTTCTTAGAATAAAAAAAAAATAATTGAAATAAAATTAAGACACGTTTACACTTTCTGCGGAATCGATTAGCTAACTTTTTTCCTCTTAAGAATGAGACATCAAAAATAATATATATATTTTTTTTTAAATTCAATGTTAAGTTTACTTAAAATACGGTACCGGTAACATATTTACCTGAATCTAGGGTTTCCCCAGAAACAATTATAGAAGCGAGAGCGAAAATGAGTAAATGAGCCGTCAAGAGTTTCATGTTGTTTAACCGATTAAACTGGTTTGAAGATGGGAGACGGCGCCGAAAGAGTACATCAAATGCACTGGCTACTACAAGGAAAAAGGAGACACAACGTAATGTTAAGTCAAATCAAACAATATTATAATTTTTTGCTTGACCCTCATTGGTTTGTTTTTCGGACAACCCACTTCACCTCATTATTCACAATGTCTGACCTTACCTTCTACTGTTTCGTTTTTTTATTGTTGTTGTCGTCCAGCGGCATTCAATTCTTTACTACTTCGGCTATTCGGGAGGTTTGTTTATGTATCGTCGCTTCATTTGAATGTAGTCAACAAGAAGGTCATCGCTACTTCCGCCTATAACTTGCATACCAATGGCATGTTGCGTCCTCTACCGATCGTTTTTACAATCACGCTAATTTTTAAATTTAAAAAATTAGTTTGAAAAAATAATAGTGCGAGTAATTTGATAATTTACATTAAATTTGAACAAAAAATAAAAATTATCATTTGCTCAATTTTTTCAAGAGTTAAAAGTTTATTTTAAATACAGTATTATATAATTTTTTAAAATAAAGTACAGTATTAAAGTAATAGACTCAAAAAAAAAATTTTATTCTAAAAATCGATTTTATTTAGAAATTGAAATTAAAAATGTACTGTAACACGGTGAAATTATTAAATAAATTGTAAAATCATTCGGAAGCAAATTAAAACAATGAAATTATTTGCTAACATTTGAAATAAAATATTATAAATTTCTATTTGAATAAAAATGTATATACTGTACAAATGAATCAATAAATATTATGATTTGTAGAATCAAAATCGGTAGCTTATTTATAATTGATTAATTAACGCACAAATGGAAGAAAGCGAAAAAAGATGAAATAACCATAATAGCAAGTAAAATCGGTTGTAACCAGTGGTGACAACGTGGCACCTGAAAAAAACAACAACAGAGAACCCAGCCCAAAACATCATTTCAACCAATTTAGTTTTATTATTATACATGAATAATTATTATTATTATTTTATCAAAAAATTACAAAGTGCCATTTAACAGCCAAATAAAACAATGAACTTACAAAACGAAACATTTTTTGAAAATTGAATTATTTTAATCAGATTTTATAATATGCCGGCCTACTTAAAATCGCATTTACTAGTAGTCCAAGATTCTGCAAATTTTTGCAACTGAAATGGATAGTACAATTTTTTAAATGCCACCACTGGTTCAACCTGTGTGATAAAAGCAAAATGTTTTTATCCGAAATGGAAAATGTTCAAGATTTTGTAGGTGTAAAAGTATGGTGTGCATAACCAGCGCATTATAAATTTCACAATGAATGCATTTTAAAAATAATTGAAAATTTCGATAAAATATTATTTACAAATACAGTATTTATATTTTGTCGTGGTGGTGTTATTTAAAATTTTAAAAAATGACTCTAAATTCTACAACCTGATTTTATATAATAAATTAATATTATAGTCGAGAGTTAGATAGCTGATAATTTTCCAAGTAAAATTAAATATTGTAATACTTAAAAAAAAAAAATTCATTTAGAATTTTTTTATATTATAATTAATATTCATTCATCATTTTCGAAATGTATTGACCGATTGGACAATATTCTATCAAATAATTATTATATATATAATTTCCATCAAATACCAAATCATTCAACATAAAAGAATAATTCGCAATTGCCCACCGAATGCAGTGGTCAATTATTATCGACTTGCTACTTTAAAAAAATCCAATCTCTAAAATGCAATTAAGAGTATTTTAAATCGAAATAATTTAATTTGCCAAAAAAAAGAAATTTTTTTTTATATAAATTTGAATACCGGTAAGTTATTAATAAATATTTATATGATTAACTAAGCTTTTTTAATGCGTGAACTCAATAGCGGTAAATAATTGTTACTATAAAGCAAATGACCAAAATCGCTAGACGTTGTCACATTTTGATAATCCTTGACATAATAGATAATATATGAATTTTTGATGAGTACTAAAAGCAGCCCTAGAAATATTTTCATCGTCTATAACATTAACTTTTAGAGCACCCACCAATGAAGGCCCCAATATAATGTAGAAGTGTATCTTGTATATAATACAATACCATTATGCTAGTATCTATTAATTAATTTTGAATAAAAATTTTATTTGCAGTGGTTGTGATTTTTGTAGTATTAAAAGCAATAAATCGCTGAAATAACTTAGTTCCATAAATTTGAGAGTAAATCGCCGTCATTTTATCTTTGCCTACATGTATTAATTTTTTTTTGTTTAAACCAAGTTTCCTATTTTGACACAAAGTAATTTCGACACCTAAAACGTAAAACTCACTAACTTAAAAAGTTTAACATTTATTATAATACCAGTAAATGTAATTATAAATAAAAATTAAATTAACTTCTTTATGACCGCAAATAAGACAATCAATAATATCCCAAATTTATTAAATAAATTAATATAATTAATTATTTGCCTTAAATTTAGCGCAAGTGTGCAGGTTAATTAGATTTAATTTTTTGCCAATTCTATCGATAATATAATTATTTTATTATAACAGTACTAGTCCGAAATAGCCGCATGTTAGTGAGTTCTACTTTTATGCGCCGGTGTCAATGCTGAATTTATCTATTTCGTCCCTTTCCCGATTATACGGAGCCGTTTTGAACAAATTGATTATTTCATTAATATCGAACAAAGTGATAATCAATGATTTTCCGTTCGAACGATAATAATAATGAATTTTGAAATGAATAAATAGATCGATAAATGGAGCGATTATATCAGGTAAAAAAAGCATTTCAATTATGCAAATGCTTTTTAATTACCGTACCGATATTATATTACAGTATTGAGAAGAAAAAAAGATGAATTAATGCTTGATTAATACTTTTTCAATGTTTTTTTAAAAAGAGCAAAAAAAAAAAAAAAGCTAAACTTAGCTGCAATCAATACAAACCCTGTAAATAAGTTTGCGGTCTCGAATCGTTTCTTGTACTCCTTTAATAATAATTAATGAAACACAACCGAGCGGAAGTTACTCTCGTCCTCAATGGAGTCCGATTCACTCTCACTACTAGCAATCATAGCTCCTAAATCTACGCCACCAATATTAACAGTTAGTGAAGGGTCGAGCGAAGGTTGACACTGGTCCGCAAATGGGATGAGCATATGATCGAGATCGAGCACCGTGTGATCGTTTGTATTCGAATTTGAGCTGCTACCGACCGTAACTGGACTCGTGACTCGTTCGATAGTGATGAGCGGGGTCTGAGGCATAGGACTGCGTCGTGTTTGCTGTTCCTCCGCCACTATTTCTGCCTTGGAAGCGTCTAATGAGTACCTGAGAGTCACTCGCTTTTTCATCCGTTGACTCAGATCAGAATAACCTCGGTGCATCGGAGGTCGATCGATGTTTCTTACTACCGGCGTACTCGGTTCACTGCATTGTTTATCACCTACTAAAATTGGTTTAGGAGTTTTAATTTGGATTGGACCTTGATTTGGGCTCTGCTGAAACTGCGATTGTTGGTGCTGCTGTTGTTGAAGAGTGGTATTAGGCGGAACGGCTGCTGAGGACATCATTTCACTGGTCATCCCGCGCATCATAGCCCAGTACTTGCGATCGATCATATACATATCGATCAGATGATCCAATTTTGACTCGATATCATCAACCTTTCCAAAAAAAATAGTTCATCTAATAAAAGCATAAAAGGTTTTTCATGCTTCAGGTACCTGACGTTCCACCTTCACAACACGCGACGCCAAACTTATTTTAGAATCGTACACGTCTTTGCTTTTAGATCCGTGCTTACCTAAAATTTGATCTAACCTAAGAAAAAAATTTAAAATAAGTTTTTAATAAGTTTGGTCTAAAACATAAGAACAAAGAACATACCGGTATTTTAATCAATTATAAAGTAAGTTAGATCAATTGCAAAACTCTACATACCGGTAGTTAAAATAAAGTAAATTAAGAGAGCAATTCCAGTACTAATTTAAAAATTAAACAAACTAAGAAACCCCCTATAAATGAGTAGTCTTTTATACACTCTCTTGAAAAAGTACAATTGCGAAGTACAAGTACCTCTTTTATTTTTTTGTACTGTAAATAAAATATATTATTGTTCGTTTTTTTTTAAAAAAAACATTTAAATTCAATGTTGTAAACAATTTAGAACATTAAAATCTGTATAAACAAAAATGTTTAAGCATGTGTTTATTGTTAAATAAAATACTACCGGTGTACAGTATAATAAATTGTTGCAACATAGCAAAGGAAATAACACTGCAGTCTTTAAAGTTCGTGCGTATCATAACTCTTTTCTTTTTTCGTTATCTCCATTTTCAATAAATAATAAAATCTATGTAAAATTGCAAATTTATGTTTTTTATACACCAGTACAATGTAAATTATTAAGATAATATAAAAAAGAAACAAACATCTCAAAAGACTTTACATCTAAGCCTTTAGGTCAAAAGTTATCATGATAAACCTTGGTTAATTTAAAAATTAAATAAAAAGAAAACCGTCAAGTGCATAAAAACTTTCACAACAACTTTATTACTTTCAAAAATAAAGTATTAAAGTGCAAATTGTGCTATTTTTGACGTAATTTATACATGACATTAAGCGCTAGTTACCTAAATTGGAGATTTTTGACTCTGCTTAAAAGATCCACATGGCCTGCTGAATACTGTTCAATAACATCTTTCACATCGTAAGGTTTCAGCGCTTCTTTAAATTTCCTTCTTGCCACAAAATACTTCATCTAAAATAAACACTCAATTAGAAAAAAAAAAATGTCCAGACATAATCATATGTCTTGTATTTAAAATAACAAAAACTTATGATGAAAGTTATGATATAATTTCAGAAATTTTCATGAAAAATGGTTGTGTAAAATTAAATTATAGACTACGCCTTCAGTTGCGTTGCATTATTATTTTAAACGAAAATAAACAATATATAAAACACAAATCCAGTTTTACTGCTTATTATAAAAAATATAATACAAAATTATTAACAATAATTCTAAATCGAACACTATTTTATATTAATAATTTATTTAATAAATTAAAACAAATTTATTTTTTCAGGTATTTACGTGTAAAAGTTATTAAATACCGCATTTCATACAGGGTCTCTAATTGGGGAAAAAATGCAACGCAGCTGCTAATAAATAATTGAAATTTAATCATACTGCATAAGCCTAATTCATTTTAAATAAATAGCCACCTTTCTAGTTGCTCGAATGGCAATTTTATGAGCTTTTGTCAATTGAATACACTTGGGTTCCTCGTCTTCCTCTGAAAAAAATCCAAATAAAGTTCATAAGCCTTAAGCGTTAATAAATTAGATACAATAAAAGAAAGAAGAAAAAAAACCAACAGTGCAATTACGAATAATGTATAAATCAAGTTTCTTCAGATGAAGATGTTTTATGTATCAAAAGAAAAACAGTGCCTTGAACTAAAAGGAAACAACAAGAACGAAAAAAATGATGCTTGATGTAGTAGTTGAGGGTACTGAACACCTTTATTATGTTGTTGAGGTGACGGTGTTCTCTGTCTTTTCGATCGATGTTGCTGTTGATTTTGCTGAGTAAATTCTCTTTGTAGAAGACCACACCATGTGGATGCCGCATGAGCTGCAGCAGCCACCGAGGAAGAGGAAGCCCTGTCACCCGTCGAAGCACTGCTGCTTTCCACTGGTGAAAGTTAATACACCATTACATAATATCCCCTACTACCAACAGCCTCAACCCTCAACTATGACTAGTCCCTAGGCAGGTAATGACTAATAGAATTGAGTATATACGGATATTTACTCGCAAATAGCTGAAGGGCTGGGTGCGTTGCAACCCCAAGCCCTGACCCAGGCCCTGCGGTTGAGTTAGGGATGGCCATGGGATGTGGGAAGAGAAACAAAGGACACGGTGGAGCCAATGAGCACACTAGTTAATATAAACATTTTTTTAAATACGTTTTTTTTACTACAGTATATGAAATAAAGATTTTAAATTCGTGTAGTGTGCGCATATATTTATTTTTGCGATTCAGTGTAGAGGGTGCAGCGCTGGTGTAAGAAAAAAAGAGGTTGAGAGAGAGAGAAACTTAGATAATTTTACTAGTAAAAGCTAATAAAGTAGCTTAAAAATCAATACGGTATATAATTATATAGGCATCCCTCAAATATCGCCATGTTAGTGTAGTATAGGCTAATAAGAAATAATAAAGATAATTGCGCTGGACCACTTGACTTTAAGATATTCATTGTCTTGCAACATTTCTCTAATGACGCAAATTAATAATAAAAAATATGTTAAAAGTACTCATTTCTAATTATTTTATTTTCCACGATCAATAAAATTTCCGCATTATTTTTTCTTATCAATTTGCTCCTATCTGAATTTTCCAAGATTTTCTTATAGGCCTACTACTGTAGTCTTATTTTACATCTTTACCAACACTTTCTAAAAAAAAAATATCTGCTCATAACAAATTAAAATTAAAATCATCGCCTTTGTTGATTATGGAACTTTAAAAATAGGTTAAAGTAACAGTGTTGTATTTTCTAAAACCTCATGGATTTTTAAAACAATTGATAAAACCAATAAAAGCAAACATTTTACTAAAATTACTTACATAATTAAATTGCTAGTTGCAGCACCACCAGTAACTAAAATACTAAATATTTATAAACCAAATAATTTAATCAAATTGAATATTTTCTTTAATTAATCAAAAACTTTAAAATCCTGAATTTAATAACCAGTAATATCTTTTTCATTGTAAAAATATGAGAAAAAAAATTAAATATTATAATATGGATATCTAATGTTAGGGACACTAATCTTATAATTATCAAGTATTAAACGGCTACACTGCTAATATTTATTAATAACAAAAACAAGATGTCTTTAAAAATTAACGAATCTTTCAACTCTCAAACGCTGCAAAAGCTGCTAAATTAATTTTAAAAAAGGGCAAGATTCGCACAAAAAAGGTCTTTAGAGCAACAAAAAAAAGCAATTTATTTAGAGGAAGAACTAGTTAGCAGTAAGTGAGAGATGCCTCTACATGAATACAAAAATGCTAGATTTGTGACGGATGAGGATACTGGAGAAGGTTAGATGTGCGTTGAATGAAATAGGACCATTTTGGGTCCCCATAATCTTACCTGAAGGGGCAAAACTATGAGAGATGAGGGACACGAGACCATAAGCATTTGGCTCCGTAGAAGAAACTGAAATAAATATAACTCAAACTGGTTTCTATCTCTACAACACTTTTCTTTTCTTTCTTTCCCAATTAAGCACCCCATTCACCAAAAAATGCAAAAGGCCCACCAAGTCCCTTTAATTTCCTTTTTTTTTTTTTTTTAATATATTTTCTCCATTGCCTATCATTCATAGGATTCATAGGATATTCTTACCATCCGAGTTTCGTTTTAACTGAGAGGAGTCTGCCTCTTTGGCTTGAACCGAGTCTTCACTTAAACTGGTATTGAGTCGACCTCCTCCTATGTTCTCACTGGACGCGTTAATCTCATTTCCCGTAGTTCCTACTCCACGAGGCGAATGGCTTGATGATTGTTTATGTCGTTTAATCGTCGGCAAGCGACTCACAAACGATGCGTTATGTTTGAAACTAAAAACCAAACCAAAATTATAATTTTTAAAAATAAAAATATTATAATTTTATGAAAAATATCAATCCATACAAATCATTGAAATTAAAGCATCATTAATTTTATAAATCATTAATGCAAACTCTAATTCCAACAAAATAATTGCAAGGATGAAAGCCATTGTATTAAAAAATTTAAAAAATAATATAATTATCGGATATAATAATAATTTATTAGAAAGCATAATAAATTTCATCCTTTCAATTTAAGACTGCTAAACCAAAAATCAACAAATGAGTGGCTTTTAAATTATTATGCTTAGGAATTTTATATTATAGATAATAGAATACGTTTATTAATTATTATAATTTTTTCTTTTTATAATAAATTAATTTTGCGATTCAAGCATAATATAATACAGTAGCGTCAAATTAATGATAATATTCACGCATTTAGCTAATTTTCATTAAAATCATAAATAAATAATAAGCATAATAATTGCCACGTATTGACGATGGATAAAGCAAGCCTAATACTACTTCTAAAAATAATCGAGATTAAGCATGAGATAAAAGCTTTAATAGACAACGCAATACTGACATAAGCAACAAGTAACAGATAGGCAAGAGTAGTTAACGCAGCAGCCAAAAATAAATAAGTTAAAAAAGAAAAAAAACAGAAAAAGATATTTGTTTAGAGCAAAAGAAAACTCACAGAAGACTACCAGAAGTTGATGATTGACGACCATCACGATCAGCTGCTATATTTTTCCTTTAAATTATACGGAAGGGTGGTCAAGACACAAACAAAAATAATCACGTAACAACGACCAAACAACCGAATAACAACATTTGACAATAATGATCAATGCTAAAAGACTTAAACGGTAAATATGTAAATAGAAAACTTACGAAGGTGGACTTGGAAGAGGAACCATATGAATTTTCCAAGTGGCAACCGAAACCGAGTTTTCATCGGCTGCGTAACATCTCCACAAGCTTTGGATAAGAGTGGCAGCAGGCTGGCGGCGACGGATCATGTGTTTCTGACGTTGTTGTTGTTGAACTTTTAAAGCAAAACCAGAACCAAGTATTCCCTAGACAACACAATGTAGGTATTAGAAGAAAAAGCACGCACAACAAAAGGACTCGATAGAAGCGCTCGAATAGAAATACAAGGTATAGACACTTTGACTTAATTTGCTACGATTGAATTGGATGTGCATTGATTGTATTAAATAAGGTCCATATAGTAATCCCTATTGCCATTGATATAAGTGTTATCTGGTGCTGCGACAATGTTTATATTATATTAAATAGAAATCCGCATATTTTGATCGTTTCTTTAGTGGCAAAAATTATTAATGATTACTATAGAATTATTATGAGATTAATAATTTTCAAAACTGGATTTGATATCAGTTTCCCTTATTTAGCCCACATCAAAAATAATATTACATTTTTAATACGTTGTAGCGGATTTTTTTGAACAAAGTTATCTAAAACCTAATTTTGAATGTTAAAGAAGACATGTCAAATTAAATTCACGCTAATTGAATATCAGATTTGAGACATGCTTTACTTATAGGCCTACGTAACAAGTCTGCTGTTTAATTATTGCCATTCACATTTCATTTTTCGGAAACCAAAATTCCGCGAATTGTCAATAGATAATAATCTCTATCAAACTACAACTATGATGCTACGGTATATCTCGGAAATATAAATTCCTGTCGCCACTCCTACTCGACTATAGTAAGCCTATTATACTATAATAATTAAATTATTAAACACTCATGATACTGAAGTTAGCTTTAAAAAAATATTTCTCTAACTAAAATATAAAACATTATTTTGCAGACAAACTTAAATACGATATTTTCAAATGAAAGCACTTCGGAAAAATTAAATCTCAATTTTATAATTTTTTTTTAAAAAAATAACTAAATCATCTGCTGGAATCTCAGTAATATAAAACCTACGTACAATAGATATTTAATAAATATTTTATTATTCAATTTTGCTATACTGTATTGCCAGTATAGAGTATTCGGTTATTTTATTTGATAATATTAAATTCAATAACACCTAATGGATTCGTTTCAATTTTTTAGAAAGTGCTTCAAATGTAAATTTGTAAAATTGTATGTGACAAATAGTTAAACCAAAATTGATATTATACACAAATAATAATAAAAAAAAACTAACCAAATTTCACTTTCAATTTTATTTATCTACCTAATTTTAGAATATTTATTGTACTGTATTCTAGTAAATTTATTGCCAAACTGTTTAAATCTGACCTTGATTTCATACAGTAGCGAAGGATTTAGTCGCGCTCAGATTAATTAATTGCTATTCGGTATATTAAAACTACAATAGATATGAAACATAAATCTAGAAAACATATTTACGGCAGGAAGAGCAAAAAGTGATATTCCAAGGAGAGCGCAGAAGGAAGCGATAAGTTTTCCAGGCCATGTTTGAGGCACAACATCACCGTAGCCAACAGTACATAACGTTATCTAACACATAGAAATAATTAATAAAGAAGGAAAAGCAAACAATCAAAGAATATGTTTCAATTAAAGAATTGCGCATCAACTTTTACTTATAATATTACTAATTTACAATTATCAATATTATTGTTTTAAGAGGTAAAATCAAAACTAATAAATCTAATTATTTTAATATATCAAAAACGTTTATAGCCTAGTTGAGATACTTAAAAGTAATAAATAAATAAAAAAAACATTGATAACTTACGACACCCCACCACAAGGCCTCGGCAAAGTTTTGAAAATGCTTGGTGTTGTAATCTTTTTCGCAAAGATAGACGAGAAATGAGGAAAAAATAAGACCTAAAAATCCTATGTACAAAGTAGTTATTAACTCCTGACGATGAGCGTAGACTACAGAGCCTAAAAGTTTCCATGTTCCACCACGGCGATCCATGCGAACCATTCGGAGGATTTGGAAGAAGCGTAAACCGCGAAGAGCTGAAGCTGCAAATACTTGGCCACTACTGCCCATTGCTATTACTACAATCGAAGCTACTATGACTATAGAATCTGCAAATAAACATTTTAAATTTAATTTCAAATTTTCCCTCATAATTAAATAATAAAAATTAATTTTTCGATGGAATACCAATTATACAAAACGGCCTTCGAAAAAACTTTAATCGACCCATCAGCCCCTGATATCTGGAACGACAGCCAGCTGACCACATACGAAACACGTACTCATTGCCAAACCATATCACCACCACTAATTCCTAATATTTAAAAAAAAGTATGACTCATTACTTAATTATTAAATGCTGATCTAGCTGTCAGAACAAGCTGAATTGGAAGCAAACTCATAATTTTATCAGTGAAGGGTACAAGTACTGTACATAAATTAATAAAAAGAAGGTGGTTATATTTTAATCAGTTAACATTAAAAAAAAATACATGCTAAAACGATATGAAAATGTAAATAAATATTGTAATAATTGCACATATGACTAGACCTTGCTTAATTACCACTGGCTTCTTTGGTAAGAAAAGCATTATTTATACTGTACTCAACAGCTTTTATTTCGAATTTTTGGATACCCTGTCTCCACCTTACCAACAATAATTGTCGAACAGTAAAGAAACTATTATCCTACTAAAATTATGTAAAAAATAACATGATTTCCCCCCCCCCCTCCTTCATGACTAATAAAAATGCTAAAAATTATTGAAATTGTACGAGTAGAACATGTTTTTGAATACATAATACACGTACAATTAAATAAATTTTATGATGTTATTACTATATAGGCCTCTTCATTATTATTGTTACTATAATTATTGCGCCCATTTGATGAAGATGTTATTATCAATTTTAAATTACCGGTAGTGAATTTGTTTTTTGATTTACTATTTTAAAAAAATAAAATTAAAATTTTTGACATACACAATTATTAAATTAATATGTACGGTAGTTGATGTAATTAAGTACGTCGATCATTTGTAATATGCTTTCCAAAGGTAAATTTAAACGGTTATTCATTTTGCGCCTTCTCGATTATCATTCTGTTTCTTCTAAATGTACAGTAGACCTATGCAGAACAGAGAGCGATATCTGAGAGTATTTTCAATGCTCTAATTATTTTTCGCTTAACCCTTATAAATTATATTAAATTTAAATCAAAAATTCTACAAATTAAGCTAGAAATAAAACAGAAGCGTGCAAATTTTCAATAAGTTAAACAGCTCGTTTCGCAAGCACAATTTTCTTTTTTAAAAAAAAAATTAGGTTAAGACTTAATCCAAACACTAAATCCGCTGTTGGAACGATTTATAAATTGTTAATCTAAAATGTAAACATACTCCAACGAAGCGAATTATTAGCAGAAACTTAGCTACAAGCAATAGTTTTTGCATGCTGAATATCAACCTCTATTCTAGTTTATATGTTTTTCTTACGCATCCAACCCAACCGCTTACAGAGTGATGGAAAAATCACCATGAGGAAAAAAAAATTAGATGTAAAGTGAATTCTAGACGTAAAATTTCGATTCCACCCACATTATGTATACATCCCTTTTCCATCTCACGAATCATGCTGGTGCCTTGATTCTTTCTCTCCGAAATCATTTTCATGCTGGTACTTCACTTCCGGTCGGCTAAAGATCAATCAAGATGCTTGTTGCTTATTTCTTACAACACAAAAGCATTTGTTATTAAGTCAACGCAAAGAAGAAAGTGCTGAAGCTATGAAAGAACTTAAAAAGTTCTTTTAAGCTCAAACTATGATTTTTAGATAGAAGTGCGCATTTGCTCCCAGCGTTTACTCAAATAAATTATACAAACAAGTCGACGCTTATAAAATTGTAATTATAATTTATTAAATGTAAGTTTTTTTAAATTTTTTAACGTCTTAAAAGTAGATAACGCTTAAATTTTGATCTTTTAAGGGCCTGCACTTTTCATACTACGATGCAATTATTTATTAATACAGTACTGTAAAACCATTAAATAGCAAAACGTCGATTTTTTTCATGCATGCAATTTTTATTATTTATCTTTATTCACACAATTCAAGGTAACTAGACCAATTTTGTTTTCCATTTATTTTAATGGCAATTATATTTTGCTAACCAATCTGTAACAGTACCTAAAGCTAACTGAGCAGAAGAATAATTGAGCAATCAAAATAAAGAGGTGGGAGAAGGGAGAAGCGAATAAAATATCTCGAATAACATGAAATAAAAGAAGAAAATTGTTGATAAAAATATTAATTTTGTTTTTATTTTCTTTTTTAAAGTTTGAACTATATGTAGTCTATTTTAAACTTGATGTCAGTTCAGGCGCTTAGATCAAAGAAAGAATCTAGAAAAAGTGTTTCTTCGAGATTATAGACGCGATTATAGTAAATCTCCCTAGTGTTTCTCGCGGTTAAAATCTATTCTTGGTCGTAGATTTACAGAGCATCCTTAGTTCTTGTGCGCATTGACATTTATTGACCAAATAGCCATGACTCAATCCCAAATCTAGTGTCATATTCGCCACCCAACTACCCCAACACTACTCTCTCTATCCCTTTCGATGCAGTTCCGGATTCACCTCTACCATATTATATCGATTTCAACATTTGCTCAACCTATCTCTCGCACTAGCTGCTCGCAACCGAATTTAACAGCTTTTAACAGATCGTCGAACATACGATGATTCCAATTCCAACCAAATATCACTAAATCAACAACAGCAGTTTTATTGCTTTGAATATAATACTCTGTAGACCTTTTCATTACCTGAGGTTGCCCATTTTTAATGTTATTCTAATATTATGTATTAAAATAATCGAGGCGTATTATTTATGCCATGCTCTTATTAGTAATAAAATTTGCATTAGCTATTAATTTATGAACGTATAATGAAATTCCAATGATAAAGCTAATTTATCAGTGACTATGCAAAAAGATTTCATTATTTTCATAGCAGATGCAATCTTAATCGATTTTTGGACTTCAAAAGATTGTAGTAAATGAAACTAACAAATTAAATACATGTACATTTACTGTAATTATATTTAGCTAACACGTGCTACAGTCATAAAATGAAATTTCTAGTGCCGGAACAATATTTTAATACTACCGTATGTGAAATTCATTTTATTATAAGCTTTGCTACTTTTAACAATTTCGTTTTACTGAAATGCAGTACTGTATACGCTACTTTAAAATAGAGGCCTAATATTGAAGGTTATGTTTCACTGAGAACTTTGCTTTACTGACAAACTGAGAATTTAATAATGTTGAGAAAATTATTGTGGAACATTGTTAAGACAAAAAACTTCGCTATAGTAAAAAATTCGTTGTAGGCGTACAGTACTGTAATAACAATTTCGATGAACAGCAAAGCAAAGTTTTCGTGCATTTTAGCATAATTTCGATCCCCAAAATTCGGTTTCAAAGCATTATACATGTATGTATACAATTGATGGGATCGAATATTTGTTATAGGTATACGTACTCTAGTTACTAATTTATTCCATTTATCTCTTTTAGTGCTCAAAGAAATGGAATAATAACTGGAAGATGTTTTATTGTTTAAGCAATGCTTTTTTTTTAAAAAAAAAAATCTAGTTTTTATTGAATCTGCCTTTGTGAGTTCGTAAGAAAATTATTTTGGGCGCGTAAATTCTTCAATTTCTTCAAGTAACTTAATCGAAAGCTTCTCAATGTCGACGTCACAGCGTAAATGTCAACGTCGCTGCTTGGTCGATGTATCGCGTTTCAATCTCAGATTTCGATTCAAAGAATGTGCATGCGGGAAATAAAAGAAATCATTTCAACACTTGAAACCATACAACGAAGCAAGGAATCATTTTTGTCTACATGTACTACTTTTTTCTTTTTAATCTGTCCCCGCTTCAAATTTTCCGCTTTTTAGCAACAAAAACCTGGATCGGCATCTTTCATATAAGTGCGGCGTCAAAATTAATCGCCAAGTATTAATTAGACAAAATACAACGAGTCATTGAACTCGAACGAGACTAAAGTCAATAACATAGTCTGATATTGTTTTCTATTCTCAATTTCATCCTCTTCCTATATCAAAATGTAACATTTTATTGAAAAACAAAACCTTAGGCTGTTGCAATTTCATTGAATTCAATTTCGTAAAAGAACAAGGTTGCGTAGCTTAGGGATTAGTCTACACTTCTGGCTTTCCAAATCCTTGGATAACGGGGGAAACAAATTCACTTGGTAAACCAAAAAAAAAAAAAAAAAAAATTTGATTAACTAGAAAGAAAGGAAAAGATATAACGCTACCGTACTTTATATTTTGAAATTTATTCAAAATAAAATTACTGGGTGAATATAATATGCAAAAAAAAAAATAAATAAAAATAAAAAAAGATAAGTTGAAAAATGGCTCTCAAAAGATTTGCTGATAAACGGTTCATATAAACTCGATAAGAGAAAATGTAAATAAAATCTTCTCAACAAACCTACCGATGGTGATGTATAAAAAACCTGTTAAAATAAGCCTTTGCTATTTAAAAATAAAGTCTTAGTATATACGGTTGCGAAGGAATTTAATGAATGCTACTAGGAATTAACAAACCGAGTGTAAAATAAATTTTAAATTGTGAATATAGGAAATATCAAAGGTAAAACGTTCAATAAAAAATAATGTTTAAGAAGATTAGATGAAGGATGCTAAAGTAAGTTGTAAGGGCCATTTCGATCTGCAGAAGATTAATCACGCTGATAAAAGTCACGCTCATCTAGCTTTACCATAGCATTATGACCTTTCGGTCATTTCGCGTTTTTTCCAGCAATTAGGTAACTCGGTTGCTTTGTTACTTTGCGGAGATTTAAATTGCAAGCTGTCAATCAGCCTGATTAACCGCAATATAAATGGTTGGCAAAAATGTAGGATTAACATACAATTTGCTTGAAATGTAAAAAATGCCGGTAGATATAAATATTATGCGGCAATTCGCATTTTTTTTTCTTCCATGGTAAAAACAAACATGAAATGTCAACACACGAAACGCTTTTTATCTTTTATATTCCTAAACTTATATTTCCATTATTCCATTGATAAAATAAATAAATATGATGTATCATTTGTTGCTTCAAATAAACTATAAAACGCAAACATAACCTACTATGGCGGAAATGCATTAATATAGCAAATGTATCAGTGCATGTGCAATAAAATTTTAAAAATGCTGAGAACCAAATGTTTGTCGTTTTTATTTGAATATTTAAATAAATATCTTTTAAATTGCATTTTTTTAATAAAAATTTAAATAAAAAAAAATATTTAATTTTTTCAATACATGTACTGTATTTAAATTTATTTATTCATCTTTCTTATATTTTATTTTCCCAAACTAATAAATATTCATTAATTTATTAATTTTATTTCCTTTGTTTTAAAACGTTGAACGAAAATTAAATCACATCTGATGAAATAGTTCGTTAAAAATGCATTACGACTAATACTAATGCATTTGAATAACACCGCATAATATTATAATTTTTAGCTCTCTCCTGGAATGTGAATTCGCCTAACCGCGGCTAACTTTGCGTCATTCTATTCTCTAACGTGTTAAGTCAATATCTTTAATAATTAAAGCAAAAACATAAATAAATAAATAAAAATAGATTAACAAAAAAGGTGATAAAAACCAGTCTATTTAATATTTAATTCAACTCTCAAAACCCTTAGAAAATCTTCGCCCTTCTCTACGGCAAAAAAAAAAAAACCAATCGTAAAAATGGTTCTATTCGATTCCGTGTTAGGTTTAAGCAATTTCAAATAACTTTAATTCCACAAGAAAAAACGGTAATACGTTTTCTCCTCCCTATTTCAATTTCAACCCATGTCTTTCAACTTGTCAACGCTTCCTATTGCACTTTTTAGACTTCGGCTCTCCTTTTTTCATATATCGACATACAGTAGAACCGAGTCCTGTACGAGTATAACCTAAATACCATCCACGGTTCTTCCAGAGACCAAACCTCAAAATCCCCGAACGATTCAGTCAAATCAATTAAAGAATTAGAAATTTTAGACATCTTCAAAAACAAATATATGTTCCCGCCCCTCATCCCCCGTCATTCATTTCCATCCTCACACAATAATACGATAAAAGTAGAAAAAGATGATGTCAAAGAGGATTAGAGTTGAAACACAAAAAGGCGTCTACTTTTGGATTTTCTGTCAGTTAATTAAATAAATAAATAAATAGGCGAGGAATAAGTTTTTTCTCCCCTGCCAAATCTCATTAAAAAAAAGCGTTGATGAGATTTGAATGTGACGAGCGATACACATCTCCATACAAATGCCGTTTTTTGGCACAAATCTCGACCGCTTTAATTCCATATTTTTGTTTATGAGGTGCACGGACAATTTTTTTTTTTTGACAAAAAATAAGCGATAAACCTAACATACGCAATGTAATTGGAAATAAATCATATCTTTATCACGTGTGCTCATAGAAAACGCATTGCATTTGAATTGCAAATCTTTTTCTCTCATTTTTTTTTTTTGGCGAATAATCAAAAATATTGCGCTTACCGCCAATTTCAATTGTTATGGATGTGTGCGTTAAAATAGAGAAATTTTGGAAAGATACGCTTAATATTAACGGCCAGCCAAAGAAAAAAAAAACTGTATGCAGTAATAATGCATAATAATAATTTCAGAACAAAAAACTGTTGTATTACTTTATCTTATACAATATTTTGTCTTAACCCTTCGTAAACAAACATAATAATAAGAATTATTACTTTACTGTATGCCTGCTAAACCATTAAAAAAACGAATAAAAACTTTATTTTTCGCTTCGCCATCTATTTTTTATTGGTAAAAGCTTTAGCGGTTAACTTAATTGTCTAATAAAAGAAAAAACTAACTATTACAGCATAAAAATTGTATTTTTTTCCATTAAAATAAATTACGGATAACATTAAATTTATCATATAAAGCGATTGACAAATTTTCAAAATTATATCAAATATAAAGTGCTGCAATTTGTTTTAAACTTCAAATGGCAAAATATAACATTTAAACATAAAGTAAAGTAAATTATTATGAAAAGTTCGATTAAGATGAGAATTACGAGAGAAAATACCCATTGTATTTAAAAGGAAATAGATTGCAACACAAAATATCAAAATTCCGACATCCCATAATGTAAGTTATCAAGCATCAAAAATTTCAAATTCCTACTTTACAGAAAGTGTTAATTGTAAAAAAAAAAAAAAATTCTTTTGTTAACTAAATAAATATTAAAAAAACAACAATTTAAAAACATTGTTAAGTAGTAATATGCGCGACATTTGTAATTTGTTCTGATCAAAATTATGTTGAACGTGTGTGTCTCATTGGCTTTTTGAAATTCATTTTAAAGCATTATGAAGCTATGAAACTTAAATAATTTAAAACGTAAATAATTATTTTAAAACTACCCTGCTAGGTTCTTTTAATAACCGGCGGAAATTGCATAGTAGGCCCTACATTTACCTTAAATACGAACGCCCAGTATAATACTATACGGTCATTTCTTAGCATCATTATACGCCCGTTATTATTTCCTCCCGAATACGCAAAATGTCAGATAATACAAATGACTCACAAATAAAATAAGGAAAAACACACACATGCCCATATTTTGGTAAAAAATTATCTATCATTAAACATTTATAACCCTGCGGGTTGGTTGAATCCCACTTGTAAATGATTTAATATAACTAAGTGCACACCAACTTTCATAATATCCCTCTTTCCAAAATACTGGAGTAGTAGTTAAAACAGCTAATATTTTTTTCCCCCTTACTAAAGTTGTTCTTGTTCGAGCATTATTTTGGGGATGTAAGATATGAGCTTGTAAAAACATTTAATTGCAGTTTTCGTACTGCGTTAGTAAATATGAAAAGAATTTCTCTGTCCCCGTAAGTCACCTTCCCGCAACATAGCAATGATTGGCTTGTTTGCTTTCCTAAAGGGAGGAGCGTGATCTAACATTCGTTTTATTTCGTCGTTTTTGCAGGTGGAATTTAATATCCATTCTAATATCTACAAGCATTAAATTTGTATATAAAAAAAGAAGAAAAAAAGAAACTTACCATGTTGAATAGTATATACGAAGCCAACTGCTCATAGACGTCAATGGTGGAGAAGACGCTGAGCACCAAGCATAAAAAGACCATTAGAAACCTAAAGCAAACAAAAGAAGAGAAGGAAGTGAGTAACAGTCCGGCATTTTCATCATTACAAATCGATTTAAAGATAAAAGGCAAAGCTCATTACGATTGCGAATATCAGCTACGTTTATACTCATCATAGTACTGTAACAGAGTCAACGCTTTGACCTCTATTTTATCCGATTGAAATCGAGATGTACTTAATTACCATAAGTCAATATACTCTGCGCGAATCAATAATTAACAACCTCGCTATGATTTCCAAATTAATTGTTTATGCGTTCCTTTCACCGTATTTACTTTCAGTCTGAATAATTAAAAGCTTTTTAAGTGTGGAAAATACAGTGCGGGAAAAGAAAGTCTGAATTTTTGATTAAATCTATTTCGTAGCTAACCAATAAATTTTTGCTATAAAAAAATTGACAAATTTGTATACTGTTCTAGAATGAATCGTCAAAATAGTAGACAATTTCGAGCAAATTGGATTCTTTTTGATGAGGTCATGACATACATACCTACATTCCCTTAAGCAAACCCTCATACGAGTTGGATAACTGTTGATTATGAATACGATAAAGGTATAATAATTATATACCCTCTAAAAAAAATAATTTCTTTTTCTTAAGCGGTTACTTATTCTTTAAAAGAAACTAATTTTAAATTGTGCACTTAGTTCTCGTATAACGCAGTCGATGCAATCTTCAACAACAACATCGAAATGCACTAAATGTCGCGGTAAATAGATACCTTGAAAGAGAACAATTGAGTAAAGGAATAATCAATACCGGTATTTAAAAAATCGATGTAAATATTTAAGTTAACCTAAAAAATAAAACACAGTAAACCTCTTTAGTTTCAATTCTTAAAAACTTAAATTCAAATGAAATAAGCATTTTGTAGTTTTATATATTTTCTCAACTGTTTGCAGTTTATTTTCATGTTTCACAATTACAGTATTTCAAATTTTTTAACACTGTTTATGTAAAGAATTTTTATAGTTTGTTTTTGTTTTTCATTTTGTAGTTCATTTCAAATATTTTCCCTCTATTCTTACAGTTTATTCAACAATTTTGATGTAAATAATAAAAGGACTTTCTTTTACGATGAAATCAAGTTTTAAAGAATAAAGCGGTCGCGCAATATTAAAAAAAAAGCCGCCTTAAATTCCTGTCTCGCGTAAAATGAACACGCGTCGTTCGAGACCTGTGAGCCCGGTATTTGAAATCCTTAATTGCTCTATGTTTGTTTCTTGTAAATTTTCTCAACTGCCGAGAAACTTAATTTAGCGAGAGCAAATACATGACTTTGTAGAAATCAGCGTGATTTTTTCCCCTCCAACGATTTTGTTTTCTCTTCTGAATAATTTAGTCGCAAAGGCTTTTACCATAATATTAAAGCAAAAACTAACCAAGTGAATTGGCACTACGCGGCATTGATGCTTTTGTATTGTTTTTCGAGCAACAGACATCATACAGTAATTTATCACACTACTTTAATTTTTTTTTTGACAGCTAGCGGAGAAAACCAATTAAGTTAATGACTTTTTCATACGCGAGATTTATTATATTTACAACGTTTTTTCAACAAATTTTACTTTTCAATTAAATGAAACCTTTAGAAAATAAAGAATCTTTAAAAAAAATAACCTTAATTAATTTCAATTCGAAAAAATTTGTTTCCGTTTCTATGTACGAGGATGAAACGTATAAACCCGAAATATGAAGATTTAATCTTCTCATTTTTTCTTCCATCCCAAATGTTGAATTAAATACGTCCCTACGGTAGACAACAGAATACACCGGAACTTCAAAACATTACGACTAGAACCGACGTTTTAATATCTGCATAGAAATATAGTAGCATTTTGGAACTCAAATTATATTGCTAGATCAATTAAAGATAATATCCATATACATAAGTAACCCTTAAATAAATGAAGAAAATAACTCTAAAACTGAAAGAGAGCAAAAAGATATAAATAAAGAGAAGGCTCAATGATGGTGAGAGATGTGCAGGAATATGTAAGCATTTTATAGAGGAATTCTTAACTCACGAGTCTAATTCTTATGTTATAAGAGCTAAAGAACCACCCTTATATCATGTATATTTACGTTTCATTACCTATTAAAGTGTTTCTAAAAAAAAATAAAACACATAAATGTCTGTATTAGGTACCAGTAGGGCCTACATAGAAATGTAATAAAGCCAAAATATTAAAGAGGAAAAGATATGCATGCTTCCCGTTTTCTTATTTTCCTATTCTATCAGTCATTTTCTCATCTTGTATTGAATGAAAAGTTTGATCAAAGGCTACTTCGATTTAAATTAATTCTTAACTAAACTTTAACAAGGTTTAAATCCCAAATCAAACACTTGGCCCACTTGAAGATTTTTGTGGCCCTTATTTTTCGTAAAAAAATAGGCAAAATTTTCTATTTTTCCAAAAAAAAATTTGATAAATTTACTACAGTATTCCACTATTTTACCATTTTCTGTAATAGGATGGCGCCAAAACTTGGTCCAAATATTCAGTTCAAAAATCAAGTTCTCTGACCATTATCGCATACCGTGTGTACGATCTTTTAGCAATTGGGTTTAATTATATTGAGTTTGACAATGAGGCCCACTAAGCGGTTTGTGTTAGGCATCTCTCGCCTAAACATGCCAAATCGAATACTGTAAAATGGCTAAAATAAATTAAGAAAAGTGCGTACAGATAAAGCTAGTTAACATTTTACGATAGAAATGTTTGGACGCCAATTATAATACATGTAATTTTACGCTCACTATAACACGATAAATACGTTAAAAACTAACGTGTTAACGTTTCAACGTCTCTTTATCCGCAAAGTCTATAATAAAAAATGAGAACAACCCTAAACATTATTTCATTTATACGGTTACGTTTTATTTCACGAATGTAATAAAAAAAAAATTCGGTGAATTTAATAAAACGAAAGAGCGTAAAAACAGGATAGATTTGTAAGTACAGCATCGCCTATTTCTAAGCTAATGAGATTGGGCTAAAGGAGTGAATCCATTCCGATTCGCATGTGTAACAAGTGTGTGTATGTTGCGCATCGTTTTTGATAAACGTTCAGCGACGTTCACAACCCTGAGCTCGCTAATGCTCTCCCATTTGCACGAGCGCGTTAACCGCACTAAAGAAATGAAGAAAAATGACTCGTTTTACCTTGAGCAAAAATTGATGTGAAAAAAAAAAAAAAAGGGGGGGAAAACGATGAAGGAAGAGAAAAATAATGTCTTTTATACATCGCTGACATTGCTTATCATAAAGATACTAACGATAAGTACATTATTACGCTTTATTCATATGGCCCTAAAACCTTTCACCAAACCCCGTTTCATGCTGCCCCAATCGAACTCACGCTTTAAAAACCTACATAATATTAAAACATTGTTTAAAAAAGTTTTAAAAACATTCCGGTACTTAAAAAATCATCTCGTTGAAAAATACATTTACGTAACACATACGTGACACTACATGTAAGCCTATTACTGTATAGCAAAATCTTAATAGGGCTATTGAGAGCAAAAAATGCAATAATTATTAATTGACAATTAATTATTGAAGTCATGAGTTTTTCTCGCTGTGACATCCCATTTTTTCAAGAAAATCATTTTGAGTAACAAACTCCACGTGAAGTGCATTAAACAAACATAACTAAGCGACCAAATCTAGATTAAGAAAATCAAACTTAGTTTAACCAAACTTAAACCAAAACTTAGCCAAGCCTAACTTAGTTCAAGTAATTTATGCCTAGTGAACTTGTCTAGTATTAGCATTTTACTCACCTAAGTGAACTTGACTTTCACGAATTTCAAATATACAGTATTATAGTACAGTAATTCAGTGATTTCTAAATTGTTTTCGAGTTGTTAAAAAAATAAACTACATTGTTCAGTGAGACTTCGATTAACTGATAACAATTTCAATACATGTACAGTACTGGATTATTTATTTTTTTGTTTCAAAATTCGAGATGCAAGAAGAAGCAGATGCCAATAAATTACCGGTATTGAGCTACTTTTAAGGTTTTTCGCTCTATTTCACTAAATTTTCCTAAGGCCGGCGTCAAATCTTGATCAAAATATTTAAAAAAAAAAAAAAAAAAAACATGGTATTAAAATTGTCAAATTAAAACAAGTTCGAGTGTTTTGGATTACAAATGAACGAATTAAATTCGCAATTTCAAGCATTACTGTACAGTGTACTATACTGTATTGCGCAAGCATTCAAACATAGTACAATATTGTACAGTACAGTACATAAATTATTGTATCAAACGTCAATTTGTTGAATAATATAAATACTGTATGCGGCCCGCAATCTAATGCAAAATATGTGGCCCTTGGTGCAAAACCAGTTTGACTCCTGGTCAATTCGATAATCCGTTAAATTCACAGTCCCAAATCTATTGAATAATCAAATATATATATATTTTTTTAATTAAGATTGTAAATTATTTCCAGCAATACTTTTTAATTACGTTACAATTTAACTACTTGCACATACAGTATTTTTATTTTTACTTAACGATACTAATAACAGCAAAGTTTGTGAGCCTTTTTGTCTGTTCAACCATTGTTGCTCTTAAGATTTGATAAATTTTGATTGGATTGAAGTTGAATTTTTTAGAAAAAAAAAAAAAAACAGGAACGAAGTTTCAATTGATGGCTTAACTGCATTATCCAAAATGTCAACACAAAGCTTTCATTTTTTTGAAAAATTGAGTTAATATTTTTAAAATGTTGTAAGGTGTTTGTTGAACATTTATTTATTTTAGCGTTACGCTAGAAACCTTTCTTTCACACAATTACACTTCCATTGTCTACGCATGAAACGTTTATCTAATCCTCAAACAACAACAATAAAAAATAAATGAAAAGAAAGAAAGAAAAAAAAAAGTTTGTTGTAAATTTATTGTTCATTGACAGTTGTAGGCTTGTAGCAACTCGAATGGAAAAAGAATAGAAGCTATACAAGCAAAATGATACAACCGCGCAACGTTAATTCATGTTTGACAACACTATTCAACCTTTAGATAAGATCGAATCACGTTCAATGCTCGTGCATCGTGTTTATTTATGTGAAAAAGCTGTGAAAATAAACAACTTGAAAGGGGTGCGAATGTAATTGGTTCAGAGCTCAAACACTCTGCAACTTCCAAGTTGGAAAAGATTTTCTCTAATCCTCTCGGGCACAACACTTCTAGGTGAACGCAAAAGAGGTTTTACTAAACGAGTTTAAAATGTCCATTATTATTATTATTTTTTAAATAACTTCGACATTTTTAAAGCCATAAATTCGTCTGCTTTCTTAATTTCGCTTTTAAAAAAATGAATCATAATTATTATTTATAATAATACAATGTAGCTTATTATAGTGCATCTTGTGGCAACGAAACATGATTCACAAAAGAAAAGCTAGCCAGGTTCTATCTTGGGATTAAATATATTGGTAACCAAAAAAAAAAAAAATGAATTATAGATAACATTTGGTAAATTGTTGTATTTTTTATGTTTGAAAACGTCAATAGTTATTGGTACTAAAAAATGTAAAAATACAGTACTTATGCATGATTGTATTTTACAACTTAATTTATGAGGTAATTATTTTTTATTTAAAGCATTTAAAAAACGGTATCATTACGATGTCATTTAAGAGGAAAATAAATAAAACGAGATGCAATAACAGTAACTGTTGCGAAACAAACGGTAACAATACTGTAGTTAAAACGCCTCGTTAATTTATAAAAACATATTCTCTAACGTAAAAAGTAATATTAAAGCAAGTAAAGTAAATTAAAAAATGAAACTATTCTTATGCAGGTAATATATAATTATTATTTCAATGCCAATCAGCAAATCCAGTTTTAATTAATCTGATTCTGATCTCAATTTGTTAATTCGTGAGAATATCCTAAACTAAAAAAGAAGATTAAAATAATACCAACGAGTAAACGAATTATTGAACTTACGCATGCGCACGTCTTGATTTAAAGAAAGGTTTACAAAATTTAATCTTATTTGTTGCGACCAAAATTCTAAACATTTAGAAATGTTCATTAAGAAATTCAATGCTAAAGAAATACTGCGTAAAACGAAAGGATTGAATGAAGAAAAGCCCCCCTAATTAAAGGTCGAATTAAGAAACGGAAAAAAGTACGCTATGGTAACCACCAAACAATTGGGTGTAATTCCTTTCAAAAAAAAAGCTCATCTCCAATTCGAAATTAATTATTCCAAAAATGTGAGAAAAAAAAGCTGTTAGTAGGTGTGGATAGATTTGGAGTTGCTTTGTTCACCCTGTTGACTTGTGGCAGTTAATTACAGCGTTATAGCCTGCACATACGCACCAAACTCCTCAAAATAACGTCGATTTCTGCGGCGTTTAAATAGCGGGCCAAAAGAAAGAACGCGGGGGGGGGGGGGGGGGGGAGAAGAAAAAAAAAAAACACGTCGATAAAAAACTAACTCAACTTTACTTCCGGTTAATTGTCAATTACTTATCGTCATAAAAAAAGATTGAAAGAGAAAGTGAAAGGAATCTATACGCCTCCCTCGACTCGATAAAAGAATAAATCTTGGCCTAACAAGCAAAACTACCTAACTTCATTTGCATATGAAATAACATGGCGTCGCGTCGCATAAATAAACTTTTCAAAACTTGCGTTTTATGTTTGCTTTGAAAACTTAACTTTCTTTTCGTATTAAAATTGCGTTTTAAATTTATTTTGTTATAAATTTTAGGTTTCTTCTGGTATTAAAATTGAGCTTAGTTTGAAATTATTATTTGCGTATCCTTTTAAAATGTGTGCTTTAAAGTGGTATGCACCACCGGGATCTCAGAAACATGCCTTAGGTAATTCGCTATTTAGTTTAAATCATAAATTGCGAGGTGGCTAAACCAAAATAATCTTAACGTTTAAACCGTATCTTAGGGGCTTGAAAGAGTTTCCTTTCCAAAATTCAATAGAAATTAAGACATTCAACTACTACGTCTGCAAGCATGACAACATGCCTTACCAGTTAATTATCTTTCCGATCAATAGTAACTATCTTAATATACTGTGACATTTAGTTTTAAACTGGTACAGAGCATTATTAATAATAAGAAAGTTATTATTATCTGCATGGTATAGATTAAAATGACTGCGTAGTTTTAGTCTCAATACCAGTTGGTATTTATTTCTCACGTTAAAATATACTGTCTCTTGCTTTTTTCCCGTTCACCCACCGCGTATATTAATGATGAATATGCACATACGATCTTTATTAACTGTAACAGTTTGAGGTAAAAATTCATGGCACATTATAAAATTATTTTTCATTATGAAAATTAAAAAAAATCGCCGAACATACAAAACCATCACTTCTTTAGTTGGCTGAAAAACCTTAAATATGCGGTAAAAATAGTTGTCAATATAGGTAATGGTCTAAGACAATGTCATGTTAACCAACATGTCCACAAAAATGACATTTTTGTGATTTCTTACCCATCTTCCCTTGCTCGGATTACAGAGTACCGGGTTTCAATACTCGAGGTTAAAAAAAAAAAAAACAATTGTGCGTAAAATTTATATGAAAATTGCGTTTTAAGTTTCGTTTTGACATAATTTTACGTTTAATTTTAAAATTTCCGTTTTGTTTGATTTTAAATTTGATTGTCTGTTTTTATTTACAAACTTGCACTAAACTGCCCTAAAAACTTAATTTGTACATTGCATTTTAAACTTTCTCTACAGTACTGGTAATTGATTTAATTTATAAATTGCGTTTTAAAATGTTGTACTAAAATGTGCGTTTCTTTCAGTATTAAAATTATGTTTCAACTTTGGCTTTCAAAATAGTGTGATCGATGTTTGATGTTAAAATCGCGTTTTATGTTTGGTTTTGCTGTGTTTAAAATTAAATTATGACTAATAACACAGCTTTAAAAACACACTAGATAAACATTTCATTTTTTTTAAAATTTAAAAAAATACCGGTAAATATTAATAATTGTAAAATCTTAATATCATTAAACTGAATAATAATCCTATTACACTATCGACCCGTTCTTTTCTAAACTATTAAAAGAAACGTTCTTATCGAGTTTTGCTTTTCATCAAACCTTCTAACTACAATCAATTTATTTTATACATACAAAAACCCATTAAAATAAACCAAACAAAATAAAAAAAAAAAGAAATTTTAAATTCGATGTCGGAATTAGATTTTGAAATGACACCTTCGGAGCTGACAGCAGAGAGGACACTAACACAATTAAGCCCGGAGAGGGAAAGCAAAGGAGTGAGAGTGATTCGATCGGTTCAACGATATAGATATCCGATGGCATTATTTACGGTTGCCATGGAAACGTTGGTCTACAAACATTTAGTATAAGGGAAATAAAGGCTGACCGAGTGGTGGTTGGACAACGTCATTACTGACCAACCACAATAATTCATTTTCATCCTGTGCTAGAAATCGATGTATTCCGACAGATGGCGCTGCATCAAATCATTCCATCTAATTAACATGCTTTAATTGGATATTAATTAATCAATCGCCTCATTAAATCTCCTCTTTTTATCTACACCTAGTTCGCTGTCTCGAACGATCTCTGTCCGTCTGCCTGTCACTCTTGTCGGAGTCGCGCGCTTATTAAATAACAACTCCACCTGTGGATATCTAATTACCAGATCCATCTTTCATTTTTTAATCATGCAGAATGCAATTAATAACGATAGGAGAGGTGTTGACATAGGCTAAACGTCTTTCCAAATGCGAAAGTTCAACTTCATTAATAACACCGCTACATCATCCGAGAATATATCAAATAAGAGAGCTTCCCAACCGGAGTATAGTGGGACACAATTATTATTCAACTCGTTTTTAATGCTTTATTGTTGAAAATGAAAAGTGATAATGTATTTCAAACGTTTTTACTTTTTGAGTTTTAAAAGTAACTCGTTAAAATGAAATTTTCTTGTAGTTTCAGCAAAAATTACTAATTTTTTACTAGTAGCATTTTTTTTTTTTCTGGCAAAATTTCATCTTTTTCATTTACCTAAGTTTTATCAATTTTCAACAAAATTACAACAATTTTATCATTTGCATCAAAAATGTATTAATTTTTTTTATTATAATTTTAAACAAAATTTTATAATTTTTTAAAAATAACATTATCAATTTTTAAGCAAAAGTTTAATGCTTCTTTTTAAACAAACAACAAAAAAAAAAAATTTGTAGTTTTCCATAGTTACAGTAATATTACTCCGCGTAAATATTATTTAATGTACGGTATATGTTGTGACATAAAAAAAAAGGTTGGGAATCAGTGAACTGAAGCAAGAATATTAATTATTCAGCTAATCACACCCGAGCGAGAAATGTGACATAAATCAAAAAAAAAAAAAAAAAACCTTGTTTTTGTTCCCCACTTGTTTTTCTTCCTTTATAATTTCATATTTTTGTATAACTTTTGGGTTAATAGGCCTAATAAATAACCGTTACTTTAGGATAATTTGTTTACGTTTCCGCTTCAACTTTTATTATTATTTCCGTATCATTAATTACGAGCGTTATAAATAATTTCAATATTATTGTATCATGTAAAATATTCATGCGGAAAACGAGTTCTGTATCAAAAATAAAAATGTATTCCTTTACTTAAATTCTAAACGTTGAGTTTTTTTTTTTTTTTCCTGTCATTTTTCAAACTACGTCATACGTTGATATGCGCATCGTAGCTCTTACGGTAACAGCGGTTAATGCGGTTTGTGCGACCAGGTGTTCACAGACGATTCTATTCCAATGCACTCTACTTTGGTTCATCAAAAGGTGACTGTCACATACGTACATTTTTACAAATTTAACATCTGGAAGCAAAAGGTTACACGTCCATATCAACTATTAAACGAAAACTTAATTCTCTTTATCAAAAGACAAAGTAATGCATCAATAAGCAATACCGAAACCCTAGTAATAATACGATCTATTCCTCAACTTTATGTACACTACATGTACTCGTACATATTATAGATCGCTCATTGATTTTGCTGTCATACTCCTTCCACTTTAGTGTATTAATTTATTTCAATCATTGTTAAAGTTATTTAAGGCAGTGCACTTTCCAACCCTTTTAAACATTTTTTACAGAAATCAAATACGGTACCAATATTATTTGCGCGGCACATCATACAGTTACTATAGTAGATAAAATTGTAATACTACTGTATGTAGTCTTAACGCAAAAAAAAAAAAAATTTTTTAATAAAAAATGGTAAAATTTTGCACAAAAAAAAAATTTGTTACCGTAAAAGAAAATAAACTTTGATAAAAAGTAGTTATCGGTATATGGTACAGTCTTCCATTCTACGTGAAATGCTAGAATGAAACTATTACGTGTACATTTCATATTTGTTTTCAGTGATCTTTGTTGTATTCTATGGTGGCTATCTTTTCACATATTGACGGTACACCAGTGTTGTCTCGATTAAAAAGTTGAAAACTAAAAATTAATGTAAACTGTGTTTAAACCTTAACTTGCAACTAGAAATAAATTAAAAAATACCGGTATATAGAAATTATCGGCGTATTTAAAATAAAATCAAGCTTTAAATTTTGCGAATTTGAATTTTTGAAATCGGCAAAGTGATAAAACAGTACAGTGGAGTACCTAGAAATACATAAATTTATATGTCCCGGGCGCCACCAAAATTTTTTTTACCCCTGGGTGACATATTGATAGGGATTCCCTCGGAACGTCACTGCTATAATACTATGGCAATTCTCGTTCCTTAAAATTAAAAAAATTGAAATTGTGTATGAATATAAAATAATGAAATATTAATACAGTATTTTACATGTACTGGAGTCGTATTATCAAACTATTCTTTTCCCATAATGCAATTTAAACTGACCTTTAGAATAATAATAATTATTATATTTTTCTGCAGACAAAAGTCAAGCCAAGATCTAAAAAATAAAATACTGTATACCACAATACAGTACTGTAGTTTAAATTTAATAATACGGTAATACTAAAATTGAATAATTTTAATTCGGTTACCACTATAATTACGATTAATCGAATTTATTAAAACGCGTATCGTAATAAAAAAAAATATACTAATCAATAAATTTTATATTTTAAGTACGGTACGCTTGATCTTTCATAACTTAAGGAATAATTTGCATTATTTATAAGGTGAATAAAACTTAATGTTCCGTTGAAGATTGGCATGTTTTATGTCGGAAGCAATTTTTAATAATTCATTTTCGATGAATAGAACGCGCTTCGTTTCGGAACATCCAATATTAAAATTAATGAAAAGATCTCGCGTGACGTCACCAACCAATAAAAGAAATCATTTTTGTTCCTCCCCCCCCCCCCTCCTCCCCAATAATAAATAAAAATATTTGTAAAAATATAAGTTTAAAAAATACAAATAAATAGTGGCATTTGACATTTAATTGTATTGAAAACATTTTTTGAGTGTCTTTGAGCTGCTACCGTATAGATATGAAAGTAATTAGGTAGTCACTTGACAACCCATTAATAATGCACGTTATATGTTATGATGTCTACGCGAGTGACGTCACGTTGAAGAAAAACACGGAATTCCTCGCCAGTCAATCGATTGACGTTTGTCATGTCACCAGGCATTTTTCAACATATTATTCTATTTTTTTTTTTTTTTTTTTTCATTATATTTTTCTCTTCCTAGAACCTCATTTGCATATGATGGACAGCTCTCCTCATCCACCCACGACTACGCTAATCATCCATTTAGAACTGTAGGGATACGTAAATATACGGTAAATGTCGCAAACCATTTCCCGCCTACCGCCTCGATCTTTAATTCGCTACTACACCCCCTCAATTTCCTTTAACTCTAGCCTCTACCATTTTCAAAATGCACACGTGTGTGGAGGCTCGTATACAATTTTCGATCCACAATTTTTACTACGATACGACATCTGTTGTTGAGCTCGACGTAAAAGTGACGTAACTGATTTTAAGTATGACGTCTGACGCGTCTAACGTCATTCTCGGTTATATAATATAAAAAAGAAAAGATATATATTTTTTTTAATGTGAAAACGGTTAAAAGTAAAAAAAATAACGAAATTAATTAAAGACAAGAAAGAATTTAGAATTAATTAATAGCAATTAAGAAAAGATGTCGGAATGGAGAAAAAATTAATTAATGACAACATTTTTGTTTGTTATAAATATAAATACATGTACCGTATAAAAAAAAATTAAGTTTTCGTGACAATGATTTTGGTAAAATTCTGCGCCATCAACAACATTTTAATAAAGTTTTGCAAAAGTTAATAATATTCAGATTTCTAAATTAAACGACTACATCTTGGTTTAAAGAAGTGTTTCTTAATCTTTTTTGTACCATGCCCCCCCCCCCCCTCTTCCACTAAAAAAAGGCAAATAATTCTATGAAAAACAAACGCCGAACTTGCAAGGCGCAAAATTTTTTGGCTGAAAAAAGACAAATTAAGCTTTTTTTGAGGGGGCAAAATAACAAGATTTCTAACAACTTGCTCCAATTTGGCTGCACCATTGCCCCCCCCCCCCTCCCCTCAAGCAATCAAATGGCACCCTTGGTGGGGCGTACGTCCCACGTTGAGAAATAGGAGTTTTAAAGATATATTGGCGACATAAAAAGATTCTCACTGAATGAAATTCCACTTCAACCAAATTTTTTTTAAAACGAGTTTTTTGGAGCAAGATCAAACCTTAAGCGAGTTTTGGAAAAAAAAGATTAGTACATGCGCATATCCATAGCTTTTTGTATCCAATACAGTATACTGTACAGGTACAAGGTTTATTCATATCTTTCACAATTCTTGAATCATAATAAAAACTGGACCACAGTCGCCTCTGTTATTCAGTTATTGCTTAAGCTACTTTCTCATTCGGTTACTGGGAAATTCGTTAAAATATGAGATGAGTCCACTTACGAAATGAATAATTGTCAATCACTTTTAATGACGTCATGTCATAATATAAATTAATACCCACCAGTCCCTTAAGCAACTGTGAGTTGTTTATGAACATAGTACGACTATGAGAAACAACCAGAACACAATACTGTTAATAGCAATATTAATTAATTGCCAATAATTAAAAAAAAAAATTAATAATTCATTTTCGAAAGCTTTAAATAACTTCACTGGTGATAATGTAAATGTTTTTAAATACAGTATGACTATGAAAACAGTACCCGGTACCGTATGGCTATACAACATTTAGTGTTTAACGTATAAGGTAAAGATGATAAAATGTTAAATTACCCTGTCCTTTCTCATCGCTATTTTGTATTTAAAAAAAACCCTTTTTTTTTTAAATAAAAAAAAAAGTTTTGAAATGAATACGCTCGCCTAAATTAATGAAAGCCGCTTGAATAAAACGTTAACGTGCCTAGGCCCTACATGTAACTTTAAATTATATCTTTTATGCGCTTTCCTCAAACCGGAAATTAGAAATTAGACGGAAACGCTTTTTCATACATACAGTACAGAATTCTTATCTAACATTCACTTTCTTTTCTCAAGAAAAGGCGTTGAACGACCACGAGTCCAAATCTTCGTTCCTTCAATAACTCAACCGGTGAGCAACACGTGTTAATCACGTGACTTGCTATATACTGTATATTGTGCGAATCTACAATATAAAAGTACCGCTACACAAAACATAAAAAAAAAAAACTACAAAAAAAAAAGCGAGCAATTCCCAAGCTTTATTCTCTCCTAACGTGTAAATAAGACTTGCGGTGTAGATAACTGAATTGCACTCCGTAATTGAAGTTTAAGCGCGGAGAAAAGCACTAAGTTAAATTCCCGTCCATTCAAAGTGCTGGCTGTAGGCTTACGTATCCACAATTACTTTCTATTTCGATTCTACGGTAGGCTTATCGAGACGCGTGCTTCCATTTGCCAGATAAAACCGATTGCAAATTTACAGCTACAGTGTTTAAAAAAGTCGTTAAAGGCGTTTCTCATAATAATTATTCAAATATACGCGTGTAAAATATTTTTAATTTACTGATAATCGGGCAAATGTACATTTATTAACTTTCGTTCTATTTTACGGTGCGTAATTAATTTTTCAAAATAATTAATTTAAAGGAATTGCGTAGCTTATATGGTAAAGCAGTAGGCTACATGTACTGTAAAATGTTATTGCAGTCAAATTCAAAGACACGAAAAACTTATTTCGCTGTACGGAGAATAAGGAACCACTTACATGAAAAAGGTTACTTATATACATGGTGTCCACAAAAAAAACAAACTCAACTGAATTTTGTAATATTAAATCCGTTTAGTGCTTATAACGACATGCTCTAACAATGGCGAAGCTGTTGGCTACCAAAGCCTCGAATTTCGTTCTATGGTTTTATGACCTAGTTTCCATTAAATACATACATTTTTTATAAAGTTTCAACCAATATAACCAAGCCAGCGATCAATTTTATTGACAACGTCAAATAAAAATTTTATTGATCATGAGTGGGCAGCTTAACGTTGAAACCAGGTTTTTGTTGAAACACAGGAAATCGAAAAATCCCATCAAAATTATCGATAACATAAGATATCATTAAAGAAAACGTCGGATTTTCTTATACTGTATTTAATATATAGTATATATATTTTTAAAATTTCTTTGAAAGAAACAATTTCGTAGTTCAACCGGATATTTTCGACTGGAAAAACTTCGTCGTACCAAGGGTTTCGTTATACTAGGTATTCTAATTATTTTCTGCATAAAGCTTATTTTAAAAAAAAGAATAAAATGGATTTACTGTACATAATTATCACGATACTGTATCCGCTTTTAAAAGCCAAAGTACCGGTAATAAAAAGCTGTTATAATGTTAGAGATAATAAATTAATACCAGGAATGGTTGCAAAATACCAGTAAAGGCATGCCATGCACTGCTTTTACAATGAATACCGTTCCACAACACGCTATTCGTAGCCGGGGACTAGCTCGGTTTAAACAAGCACCTTTTATTCGTATGGCTTAACGTACATTATTCACTGATATAGATTTATTCAATTTTCGTTTTACACAAGTTTTGGTTTCTTAAACTGTGATGTTGCTACAAAAAGAGGTTTGTAACTACTGTAATTCAATGGGGAAAATATTGTTTAATAATTTGTTTATTTATTTATTTCTTTAAAAAATCTGTATCTAGATTCTAGACCGTGGATCTAGACTATTCCCCTAGAAAGAAGTTCACTAAATCTGGTTTGAAGTTCATTGTTAATTTAATAAAAAAAAATGTGCGAAAGTGCAAATTCATAAATTCGTCTTTTTTGTAGCAGCAACATAAATCAGTAAAAGGTAATCACTTAAAAAAAATTAGTTCAAAACAAAAATTAAATAAAACTAGATTACTACGAGCGGATAGCAATACCATAAAAAAAGATGTGACAAAAAAAAATCGGCAAATTTGATGACTGAACTGCACTATCAAAACTTTAGAGAAAGCGTCGTATTAAGAAAAAAAAAATAAAAAATGGAAGGATTTTTTAAACTTCTTTTTATCTAGTTACACTTAGTTAATCATCTACAACTTTTTTTTAAAATTTTGTGTTTCATCAATAAATCGAAATCAGTGAAAAAATTAAAACCGGTAGAAAAAAATTCAGAATATTAATTGAAATTCAGCCACATTTTTACAAATCTCATCGGGTCAACATTCGGTTTGAACATTAAATTTGGCTAAGTGGCATTGTTGCAAAACAACTTAAGTTTTGAGCTAAAAGTTTGAAAATTGCAAGTACATGTACCGGTATGAAAAATAAATATTCCTAGTTACGTTGGTGCAATCAGCTCCAAAAAGCAGTAGAATACTGATGTTTTTTATTAACGATTTTATGCGAAAATAATTTCATTTTTTTTAAATGCCTTTTTTGTTAAAGCGGAAACGACTTAATTAGTAACTAATTTAATTATCAACTAATTTAACCAATAAACTAACGAGCGAAAAGAATTTAATTAGCGATTACTTAAATTAGCAACTAATTTGACTAATAAAAAGAAAACGAAATCGATTTTTTTTTCTTCTATTTTTTATCAAACTATGTACTGTATTTTTTTTATCTTCATTTAATAAATTATTAACGTAAGAAAAAAAAAATTGTCCATTCCCTAAAGATTTTCTGCACTGACATTTTATCATATTTTATCTGCTAAAGAGTTTTAATGATCGACTAATAAGCAAAATTTAAAACGACCGCAAAGTAGGCTTTATAATTTGCATCAACAAAAACAGCGCTTGTTTTCAACTTTATTTTCGAGCATCTAATCCATCATAACATAAGAGATTTGCGCACAGCCAACCGCAGATTGATGAACTCGAATAAACAAGCTCAGCCATTGTTCTCAAATGCGAAAAAAAAAAAAAAAAAGCTCAGTTATTTTTATACCTCACTTCATCCGTCAATTTTCTTTCTACAATATTATTTTTTAAAGTACTTTTACATTATCGTTTACAAAACTGTGGTCTTCAATCATATTACTCACGACCCTCCATTTGCGCGAACGGCAACTCGCGTACCGGATAATCGCCCAAAAAGAGCTTCACAACCAATGTAAAATTGGTTCGTTCAAATTATAAAATACAGTACTATACATGCGCAAATCGAAATATATCATCAGACCTCGCTTTGCATTCTGCATACGTTAAAAAAAACCGATGTAAATACCGAAATTTTAACAGCACATTTCCGTTATCCACTCATGAATATGCTTTTTTAAAAAAACAACTACAATATTATATTAGTACACGTATGACTCGCATAAAAATATGTTATAATAATCCAACATTTATGTTTATCAAATTTAATAAAATAAATAATACTTTCCGAAAGAAAACAAACCGGAAAATACGAAGACCGTCCCTCAACTGTATTTCGCGGTACTGTATTTGAGTGATTCTAGAGATGCAAGTTCGAAAATACGAGATATTTATCATAAAGATGCATAGAGAGATTCATAGAGATGCACAACTCATACAAATCGTACACGGTACATGTACGCTCTCTTAAAGGAATGATAGACATTTTTAATCATTTAAAGGTATGACGTCATTAAAATGATTTTTCATATAAATTGATGTTTTGTAGTTGTTTTTAGTTCTCTTCTAACATTAGCATATTTTTTTTTCAATCAATGCTTGCGTGAAAACTATGAATAAGATATCGGCTTAAATAATCTCTTGCGTATAAGAGTTGCTTATAAATAATTCTCTCTTATCACTCAACTTTAAACTAACTCAGATAATCAAATTTGCGGTATAATGAAAAATTATTAACTGCGACTTTTATCCCAAAAAAAAAAAAATATTATTATATATCGCTTGGATCACATTTTTATTCGCGTTTGAAAAGGTCGTTGTTTTCAGCTGGCTAGTTACCCGAGTTCTGTAAACTCCGAATGGTAATTGAATATCTAAGGCGATTAAGATTTTGTGCGGATAAAAAAGAAAGGATTTTGGATGACGTAAATTCGCGTGGTC
This sequence comes from Polydesmus complanatus, assembly GCA_034692225.1. NCBI lineage: Eukaryota > Metazoa > Arthropoda > Diplopoda > Polydesmida > Polydesmidae > Polydesmus > Polydesmus complanatus. The sequence continues at coordinate 19,033 of JAQGAZ010000310.1, read as the reverse complement.
TCGCGAGACAACCGCAAGAGGAAGATTAGAATTGGCACAAGCGTTGGAATTTGTAAAATACAATAATATTGTTCATTCTTTCCCAGTGACGTCATAGGTCGTCCAAGTTTTCAGCAGCGTCATCTTTATTAAAAGCTCTCGTAGGAAATGAGAGAGGAAGTAAATTTACCCTCAGAGGCGCCATCTTATTGAGATTGAGAAACGGGAGGAAAAGGATTTCAATGATACTCCGTGCAGAGTTTTTACTTTTCAAAAACGCGCACGTAGGTGCTCAACCTTATATGGCTCACAGGCCCACCAATCAAATTACGGCAGAACACCTTATCATTATCAATCGTTATAGAACCCAAAAAATCTGCTTAATTTGCTCCAGATTTGTTCGATAAGTACCGGTACATGTACAGTAGTTCAAAACTGCTCCAAAGCATCAACTACTCAAAAAAATAATTAAATTACTCGCACCGGTACACAGAAAATAATTATATTTTAATCAAAAAAAAAAAAAATTAAATTTTACTCAAAAAAAAATTAAATTTTGCCCAAAAAAGAATTAAATTTTACTCAAAAAAAAATTAAATTTTACTCAAAAAAAAAAATTAAATTTTATTCATAAAATAATTAAATTTTATTCATAAAATAATTAAATTTTATTCATAAAATAATTAAATTTTATTCAAAGTACAGTATACAAAAAATAACAAAAACCACGTAAAATAATGCTGCGAATAAACTTTATTTTTAGCGCTAAAGTTGCCGTTTTTAATGCTAAAATAAGCAATAAAAATGATCTTTATTACTTAAAAATGTGTTCGTGTAATATTTCGCTCGCTTATGCGTATCACTCAAGGGATCAGGGCCCATCAATTGGGAATCACTGGAAAAACTATTTATACATTTCATCCTTTTGAAGAGGGAAAGAGTGTGAGGAAAGTGTGCATTCACCTGCACTCCCTCGCGGCGCCCCCCGCCAGCCAGCGCCCTCGATCGTTCCCCTGTTCTTTGTCTCTGGCTAAAGTGCATTTACACGCCATTACGGCATAGCTGAAAAGACAAACTGGAGAGATTGGGATCGAGAGAAAGATTGAAATGTTGAAAAGAGCTGCCTTTACTTGTAATTAACGTCATAATTATCTCCAGCGGAAATATCGATGAGTTTATTTGAAAAGAAGTTTAGTTATGCGCAGCGGGTCAGAGTGATGCTAAACCGCTTCAATTATTTATTAGACTGTTGAATTTGTTTAGTAGATTGCACACATCGTACAATATAATAATTATTCAACTAGCAAACCACTTCCTTCTATTAATATCTACGCATCAAATAGATCTCGTTTAAGTCAATTAATTGCTCTCACACTTCACTTTCCCGTGTACAATTATTATTGCTCAATACAGTTATTTCAAATTTAACGCAATCTAATAAACTTTATAACCGGTAGCGGTATAGGTGGTAGATTCAGCGACTAAAACTTTAAAAGTTTTCATCATTTTCTTAATCCAGATTAAGCGACATACTGTAATTTTTCAGTAATTCAAAGATTTTAGTTCCCAAAAAAATAACTTTTATTAACCAAACATACATTTTTCTGCGCATGCCTAAACCAACACGTTTGTTCATTTATTCTTTTAACCTTCATTTTCAATTCAAAATGTGTATAACATTGTGTAAAAATTGTGTGCAAATTAAAATAATGCATGTAATCTGGCCTTAAAGAGTTGCGCGTGTGTCACTCACCAACCGTATTAAATTTCCGGTAATGCGATAAAACTCTCGAATAATTACATTAAAACTTAGATTTTGTAGCAATTTATTAATTAAATCCCGGATGCCCATTTAATCATATGAAAATGACGAGTCTGCTACTCCAAATTGCCAATTAACTCAATTATTGATGATCGTGTTGAGCTTTATTACGTGAATTAAAGCAATAAATATTTTATGATCTTGATAATTAACCATACCGGCTTATTCAAGCCTCTCATATGTCATCTTAATATTATCATAAATAATTAATCAAAAATTCCAAGTTGAAAAATAACATTCATCGTAAAATTATAATTATTATTATTGTTGTATTTTAACTTTTTAATGTAAATAAAATTAATAAATTAAATGTCACAATAATTACTGTAATTAGCATGGCTTTATTTATTATTTTTTACCTTCTACGATTTTGTATTAATAAATTTTACGAAACGTATAGCGTGAAACATAAAATGCTTAAAGTACCTGGATGTTGTTTAAGAAAATATTAGGCAAAAATTTAGTTTTGGCAAAATTAAGTAAGCTTACAGTATTTTTAAATGGCGTAAGGGCCAATTTTTCCATAGGACGTTAAACGCAAAGATTTGTTTTAGGTGTTGTACGTAAAACCTGATTCAACGTAAAAGAAGCTTTTCCTGGGCGGAACTAATCTTGTTAATGTTTTACGTTCACGTGCAAGCTTCGTGTGTTTCTAAAACTCTCAATTATTGAAAACCGTTATAAAAAACCAAATTTTTTTGATGATAAAATGACAAGATTAAATCTCGATTGCTTAATCCTATTTAAGCTCGCGTCAGACAAACATCTGCTTCAATTTTGCTATAATGTACTGTATTTATCAATATAATATTTTCCTTCATGTTTTATTTATCAACATTCTATCTCGTTAGAATTTTGTGACAGTTCATTTTGACCGATCGATTTTATTAAGCCCGAAAATTCATTATTTACCGGTAATTCAAACTCTTTTGAAAGTATATTCGCTATTTGAATATCTCATATTAGAAATGCTTATCCGGCATAAACGAATAAAGCAAGCTAGTGTTTCGCAACCGTCTCAACTCACGATACACCAATCAAATTGCATCACAGTACTGCACATGTATTCTCCATTTACGCGATGCACACTACTACCACAAACAAGCACACCTATTTTTTAGTTTAAAAAAAAAATATAAAAAATAGATTAGATTTTGCCAACAAAAGTCTGCAGCACTAGAACTAAAGTATTGTAGCGCTCTCTGCAATGCACAACAGTAGGCGTTGTGTGTTATTTAACAAGTAGCTCCTTCAAAATGATTAATGATGACATAAAAACTAAATACTTTAGCAAATATTGCATAAATCCTACTTCTAAAAACAGTTCTGATCATTTTGGCGAGCGTTAAAATCCGTCGTTAAATTTCGTGGAGCCACCAAGTAGCTTATTCTCTCATTATCCCTTTCTTCGTTCAAAGATCATCATTCTGTCTTCCTGTAATAATTACAGTACTGGTTATTTTCTTGCTTCGCCTATTATCACTTTTCAAATGTCAAAATACGGGGCAAAATCGTTGATAATGAAAAAAAAAAAGATTGTTAACGTATTTAATGTTTTGATTGGAAGTGAGTGGTAAGAAGATGCAAAGAAATGTTTTACATTTGTGCATGTACTTGGATTATCCGGACCTCAATATTATTTTCTAGACCTGTCCTTAAAAACAAGGTCGTTTACTAGGTTTTTAACGCTTATTTTAAAACCATATTTTGAAAGACGCAACGAATTCTGATCACGTAATTTTCAAACCTTACAATGACACCAGAGTTTAACAAAGATTAAATTAAACTAGATCATTGAGTGGCAATGCCTAAGACGCAACAGGAGGTTTTATTAAATTAATTTAAACTTCTTTCTAAAAAAAAAATGTTTGTTTTTTTAAGCCAGCATTTTAATCTCTTTGAGTTAGCCGCACACAACATCGATTGCAAACTGTGTAAAACGAGAGTAAAAATCTAGATCACCAAGAGGCAAGGAATTGCGGTATAAGATATTTTTTGCCCGAATTTATTCCATTATTATTTCTTATAAGGACTATCTCATCGAATAACAACAACAAAAAAAAAACAATTATTTACCGACATCGTATTTAAGTAAAAATAATATATGAGGGGGGGGGAAATATGCGACGAAATTCTCCGAACTCAAGTCATTTCAATGCTATTCTAAGTATAGAAAAAGTATAACACAATAGAAAAGATTGGTTTGATCGAAGCCTTCCTCGTTTATTAGCACTCTCACGTCATCATTACGCTTGGCACTCTCGCTGGATGGAGTGTCGCTCGCGTCGCTTGACAAGAGATGGCGAGCCGCTCGATTTATGCTAGCTCTGGGAAACAACTTATTAACTTTTCATGCACTTTTTCAAAGAAATCTGCGTGAAATATTTTTCAACTAAAGCATGTGGTGTGTATGTGAGGTGTGGGCGGAAGTGCGTGCGGAGGTGGCGCTTGAGCAATCCAACAGACTTAAGGGACATTAAACAAGTGCGAAAAGTAATAATACACTTCTCGCTTACTTTACGAACTTCAATAGAAATTTCCATATACTGTACGCCATTGATATAATACTTTATGGAGGTCTGGCTACCACGTGTCACTTCAACTTCATTGAATCGACTTTTTATTATTTGCGTTCAGTAATACAGTACAGTATCATAAACTTAAAATAGAGAGTTTGCGGTTAAGGCTTTTTCTTTCTCTTTATCTCAACTGCTCTTCTTCTAAGACTTTAATGATTTTTTTGATCAAGTCCACGTTTTGGCTACTGTAAAAATATTCTAAGGGGGGGAAAAAATGATAAAATTTAAGAATCATTTGTGCCTCATTTTTTTAATGGTTATGGTTTAAGTCTTTAAGATTTAATCTTGTTCTAAAAACTCGTTTTAACTAAATTTTGTTTGTGAAAATTTAATCTCTTTTCGGTAAAACCACATTTATTACTACCAAAACTGTAAATCAAGATTTGGTCGATTTCATCCAAATTTCGTTGATTTCATTATGTTAAACCTTGCGTTAGAAAAATATAAACAGGTTTTTTAAAAATCCTTTAAATTTTGATCTTGTTCTAAAAAAAAAAGTTAATTTAGCTAGAAAAGTTCAATTCGTAACAGTAAAAAAAAACTCCGTTTGTGAACATATCATACGCGTCATACTATTCTATTATATAGGGGTTCGCTGACGCCCCTACCGAACATTGACTTATGGTGTGGTATTGTTGGAAATAAAAATAAATCCTAAAAAAAAAAAACATTAAAACTTGAAATCGAGACTTAGTTGTTAAATCTGAACTATGATCCCGGCGATTCTAATTCTGTTAATCTGCTCATCAGTTCCTCTTAAAGTAAGGTTCGTTCTCTAATCTAAGCTCTAAATTGCTTTAAATATGAAATAAAAACATGTTCAACATTATTTTTATAACCCGCATAAACTAAATTCTTATTTCTTTTATTACCGGCACCGTGTTTTATCTATTCATAAGCTTAAAAATTAAAGATAAAAAAAAATCGATAAAATACGGTAATTAGAATAACGAAGACTTAGCTATACGAGTCACATAATTTTGAATAGTAGTTTACTTAAAAAAATTATAAACATGTAACTATATGGCGGCATTCTTAATAATCCTTAATATACTGAATAATGCGTGTGTCTACGAGAAAGAAAGAAACTACATTTATTTCCGTAGAAAAAATTCTTCTAATAGCTTCTTAAGAATTTCTACCTATCTATTATCACTACTGGTAGTAAATAATCAGGTTGGAAAAGCAAATTCTGGAAATAAAAATTCTACTTTATCTCGTTTTTAAAGTTGCACCTCTGCAATACACGCATTACCAGGGCATCTTTTTTTAAAGCTAGTATGCGAATCATATTTTCTGAAGCATGTGCAGTACAGGTAATAATTGTTTAAATAGAAGTGCGAAAGTTGTGAGTGCACCAATACATACCGGATTCCCTTACATCCCAGATAGATCAGCCATGCTGGGACAGCAAAAAAACAGACAAATCAATAATAATACAAAGAAATTTGCTTATTGTGAAAACCATGAGAATTAATTTCAAAGTTAAATTTTTTTAAAAAAAAAAAACTCTTTTTCTGTTTCTTAAGAATTAATTTAAACATTATAAAATAAATTTTCTGATTAATTTTGTTTCTTGCGCTAATTATTTCAAACTTCGAATTTTTCAAAGCTTAACTTGCTTTTATTGTTGCAGTATACGAGTATTATTAATCGTCTAGACACGCATAATACATGAATACAGTAAAGTTAAATTATAATACGTAGTTTGATCATTGAAAATAATCATAAATTCAATCAACATTTTGCAATTTCGTAAAATATAGAAAAAGCAAAAGGTTAACGATATTCGCAATTAGAAAACTTCATTGCATAAGCGATGAAAGAAGTAATGCGGTATTAAATAATACAGTATTATTAATCAGGTTAAGGCTTAGAAAGTTTTCAAGGTTCGCTATTCTTAGCATTTCCACTGAAGAAAAAGTTTAATCAAAAGTTTCATCGATTTAGGCTATATCAAAATTTAGAAATTTGACAAGGTCTAGACATAATAAAACTAATACTGCAACAATGTCATAACAAACATTTATTTCTCAAACAAATTTACGTAGAGATGACGCTAGTTAATATTTTACGAAAGATAGCTTGAATCGTACCGTAATGCGCGGTGACGTTAGCACACCATTGCACATTAAAAACTGTCGTTTGATCGCGATAAAGTAGGCTACACCTTAACCGCAAAGTCTCTAATAATCAACGGGTGTTAAAGAAGCCTTTTTCGCCAAAAATCTAAAAGCTTAATCTACCAGCTTTAATTTTCTAATAAACATGCATTGCATCCGTTTTATTTTCAACGTCCTGTATAATTGCTTACGACTATGATAAATTCTTTTTTGATCGATAAATAATTACCTCGATTTCTAATCATGTAGTTGAGAAGAAAGAAAGAGAAAGAGGTGTGTATATCACCGTTAAGTATTGAATAAAGTAGTAAATGAGTGTAGTGTATATTGGCATTCAACAAGTAATTGCGTTACCATACCGTAACGGGAAGCATACGGTGCGCGCTCCATGTGGCATATAATGCGCAATAAAGAAATCGGAAATGATTCGTCGTTTTAGAGTCTAAAACAAATAATCATTAACTGACAATTTCAATAAAACGAAATTAAACTTTTTCCCAAAATAAGAAAATTCGTTAACAAATCCTTTCTACTTATAAATTAATTACGCAGGTTCCAATAAACATTTTATCTAACATTTTAATTCGAATTTTTTTTAAAACCAAAATAATATTCAATTTCAGCTCTTATCCACACTTTTTGAGAACGTCACTAACAGTAGCAATAGATAAAAATAACAGTGCTTTGTCATGATTATTTTCCTAAGTTCGGGTTAAAAACAACACACAACAGTAAAATGAAACTAAAATAGTGGCACTCGGAAATAGCGTTAGAGATAACACCACCGTTTCTTTTTTGTTTTGTCTAGATTAATCGCCTTTGGGAATGCGTTTATGTGTATTTTTTTAAAAGTTACTGTATACTGTACTGGTATTAATATATTCTAACGTTGTCACCAAATGATCTACATGTAGTATACATTTATCTGAGATTATTAAACCAGGTGACTAAATCTATGTTGAGGCTAACAAGAAAAAAAATTTTTTTTTTAAAAAAAAAGCAGGCAAATTTACGACTTTTATTAAACAAATTTATCAGCTTTAAAAACAAATTTATAGAAAATCCGCAAACATTTTTGTAGTCAATCTTAACTTTTTTTTTTAAAAAAAAAAAAAAGTGTGAAATAATTTTAATTAAACTTAATGATTGTTTAGCTCTAGTTTGTAACATAATTCCCCTATTATTATTATTTCCTTTACTTTTTTGAAAATAAAAAAAAAACAGTTATCGCGTGCGCAAGTACGAGTTATAATCGACAAAGTTAGTAGTGTACATTACAAACTTTTTTTTCCCTAGTAACTCGAGTGTAAATAAATTTTGTCAAGATTTCTCAGTATGAAAAATGTCGTGGTATATTTACGCACGCGATGTTGTGCTTCTGATTAGCGTTTTAGAGATGACCACCAGGGGAAATCATCTTCCTACAGCATATAAAAGTGCGCGGCGCACACGTCCAGCACTCGAAGCAATGGGAACTAAACCGCGGTGCGACTACGCAAGCGCGGCGTAAAACCACGATTAAAAATTTCTATATTTTATGAAAATGGCGAAAAAATAAAGGATTTAGGTGAAGAAGAAGGTTCGCGGATGACGTCAATTCTCAAAATAGACCTCGCTTTTACGCGATATTTCGGTAGAAGAGGGAGAAATAAAAAGTTGAAAGTGATTGACAGAGCAAACAACCGCCAGGGGGAGTTTCACACATCAAATATGGATGACAATAGGAAAATGTTGCTGACTTACGTGCACGTGCATTTATTATTAAGCAAAGGCCTAATAGGATCTGAAGGAGGAAAAAGTTCACGCGCAATTACTCCTCACTCCTTGCCCATCACCAACTTCTCCATTTCATTAAAATAAATTTTCTCGTTCTCGGTTTTTAAAATTTTTGCGTTTAGCATCAAAAAATATTATATTGCTCACTGGAGGAAACCGGACACCTTGTCAATTTCAATTTTCCAGCCAAACAGGTCACCCGATACTTTTACATGCCAATGCTAATTATGTCGCGCCCAGATTATAACTACGAAAATCTCATTTACAACTACACTGTACATGTACTGTACTTATTTTAGTTGAAAATATTTTTCAACTAAAAAAAAAAAAAAAATTCGTTGCGGGAATTTTGGCACAAAATAAACTCCCATACCGGGTACTAATAATTAGGAATACATTTTCAAAACTTTTTATAATATAACTTTCCATGATTTCATAATATGCATTGCACGAGCCATTCCTAATGCGGCTAAAATGTGTGCTGTATGCAGATTTTTCTACAATATTTTTACTTTTTATTAAAATTTATTTTTTATTTTTCAAAACAGGCAATTTTAGGAGACAAAACAATAACTACTGTATTTTCGCAAAATGATCTGTTAAGATGGGTTCTGTTGTAGCTAATGCTTTTGCCTTAACTTATAATTTCTAATCGTCAATCGCGTCGTGTCTTCTAGTAAAATAGGAGAGAGTTGACGTTAAGAACTCGCGCTTCACGTAAGAAAAAAAAAAGATTCTTTTTAATGAGAGTTAATCAGAATATTCCCTCTTGTTAAACGACGTAAAGCCAATCCGGAAGCTAACTTTACTTGAATCAAGTCGGATTCACTTTGGGTGTGGCTACAAAAAATAACTCGATTTCCGCTTAAACCTTTTTAAAGAGCGAGATTAAAGTCAGATTACAGATAGCCAATTAATAGGAAATGGTGAATACGATAAGTAAAATACTAAAACTCACTTTTTGAATCATTATAATAATCTCGCAATAAATGCAAATACCCGATAAATAAATAATCTACCAGCAGGAAAAACCCCAAAACTTTTTCAATCATTCTTAAGTAAACAATTCACGTCACTACAAATGATATCGTCATAACATAAGAAAAACTGTTTAAGATAATAGAGGACAAACCTTTATCGTCCATACTGCCAACGTTTGAATATCAATAATTTATTATTTCCAACAATAATAATTATTATTGACTTCAATATTTTTTCATAACAGTTAGAAATTGAACGTTAAATAACAACAAAAAAAATGGACATGCTCATAAAAAACGAAATACAAACAAAATAAATTTATTTAAAAAAAAAAAAAAAAAAGTTGTTTTCTATTGTAAGAATAAAGGGTTTAAAAACGACTCCCATTTATAATGGGCAAAACGAGCACATCCTACGTTGCTTACTAAGTAATGTGTGTCGTCCATTAAGCGGTGAAACGCAGGCAGGTGGATGTGAAAAATGGATCGTGACAAATTTGAAATAAATAATTCTGGAGTGTTGTTTGTAGTCGTATTGTTGGCGGTAGAGGGCGCTGTTGTGTGTATATGTTTTGCACGGAACGAGACGCATGCAATGCACAATAGAATATACTGTTATACTGTATAATTATATAAAAAAAAATACATATAAAGCTAACCAACCATCGATCATGTCGTCACGCGAATACAATTCAATACACTCTCAAGGTTACAAAATAACCATCACCACCCACCTCATCCGATAGAGGAAGCTTCTCTTGCGCATGCACGCGGACAAATAAATTAATAAACTTGTACCATCTATCGATAAGAAAATTAATATTTTGTTATTTTCGTCTTTTATTTTTTTCCCCCCATACGAATCGCCGTTTCTTTTGCTTGGAATCAGCACACACTCACACAAGTCCTATACTAAGCCGATCAATTAATTGGTCGGCGCGATTCGGCTTAGGCGCGCGGACGTTAAAAGTGCATGTAATGCACCGTCTTACAGACTCCTTCATTAAGTCATTAACGGTCCCACGTCATTCCGATACGTCAATTTCTCGTCCATGCAAATTTATTACATCCAACTCCTTTTAATTCTCTTTGATTCGCCGAATGAGCTAATGCAATTAGGCCAATTATTCAAAATTAAATCTGATTTTAACGAAAGAAAGCCAAGATAGTATTCAGCGCATGCGCAAATTTTATTTTTTTTATCAATAATGGTGCTCAGTAGGTGAATTTACAATACGCGATCTACATTTTGTAACCAAAAATTTCATTATAAGCGGTTCACCGATCAAATTCTGCAATATAAATGGCACTGTATTTTTACCATTAAATTATTTTTCCTGCAAGTTTTAACCCGCTTTAATAGTTTACCCGCTATTTTTTTAACACCATAAAAAGGGCGCCAATTACGACCTCGCGGAAAAACCAATCAGCGAGCTGCGTGACGATTAGCTACGCCCAGGGTTATGCATAGACCTGAAAAATAATGCACCGGTACTGAAACCGTATTATGATGCAACGGAATTATTTTGTACTGGAATAATACTGGCTCTACCGGTAGTCCAAGTTTATTGAAATACAGTATTGGGTGGAATGCATAAAGATAAGTTTTAGCTTTTAGTCAAAGTACAGTAAAGCATAAAAATTATTGGTACGGCTTAATGGCGAAAGTGACGTCATCTATGCTTTTCGCTTCGCACTTCGAGCTTTAGCTAAGTTACAGAATGATGCTTTTGTTAGAAAATGAAGTTTTTACCTAAAACTTAACTTTATGCATTCCACCCATAGTTTTATCCTGATCATAGTTTGTTGTTCTAACCTATGATTACATTTATGTTTTGAATAGCAAAAAGCGATTAAAAGAAAATGCGAACAAATTTATGGTTTTTTTTTAGCATTTTAAATTCCCCATTAACTAATTAATTATACTGTACAGTAACCACTTGTAGGCCTGCTCATGCGCCCACATTTTTTTCAAAAAAAAAAAAAAAAAAGCCTGTAGGCCTCAAAATAAAGAAGAATATCGTAATCTGAGATCTTTAAAAACAACTTTTTCAATATTCACATCAAAAAAATGAGATTTTATATTTAATTAAGAATTTCTTTTATATTAATTCATGGTATATTTCTGCATCCTCGTTTTATTAAATTACATTATAAAATCAATAAGCTTATTTAAAAAAAAAATAAAACTGAAAAAAAAATTTGCATTTTGATCTCTTCATCTCTTTTTAATCAATATTGGATTCTAATTTAAATGTCAACACAAAATTATTGCCTCTAAAAGTACATGTAGTGTACCTGGCTCCTGTATTAGAAAAAAACACTAGAAAATAATTTTATTCATAGAAAATTTTCCAATAAATTCATCACTGAACTGACGACTATAATTGAAAAGATAATTATTATCTTCTAAATTAGAATCTACTTTAATGATATACCGTAGCTTTTTTGCATTTAACCCCTCAATAACAATTTGCGAAAGGAGGAGGAGACCGGCAACTTATCACATCTCCCCTCCCCCTTTACATGCGTCATGATATTGCTTTTTAATTAAAAACAATTTTTACTTTAATTTCGATCTCAAATTAAGAGAATATAAAAAAAAAAATTCAATCAAAAATTACCGGTACCGGTACTGAATTTATTTGATAAAAACTATAATACAGTACACGTATTTTGAATTCGGTGAATCAAAAGTGACCATTTCGAACGAAGGAAAGATGAGTGCATCTACAGTAACTAAAGCTGTACGATAACTAAGTCAACGACCGGAAGTGAGTCCAGCCACGCGTGTGCTAAAATCTAAGAGAGATTTGGCCGCGATCGCTCTAGGAAATATTAAGGAACCATCTTGTCCATATTCAAGCTCAACTAAGTAGTGCCAGATTACATTTTTGCTGAAAAAACTTTGCGCTTCCGTTGGACGTCATCACATGCACCTTAACTTTGAAAATGCGGAAATTGTTCCTCATAACATAAAATAACTTTCAATACCTGTGCAATTAATTCAGTTTAAAGAAAAGCAATATGTTTCGGAGCAGTTATAATATTTCGCTGTAAGTCGTTTTATACTGATCTCAGTTGCTACCAAAAACAGAATTTTTTTAAATAACTAATTTAAATTTTAGTCCTGTGCTCAAATTACAGCTTCGCTGAATTCTTGCTTGAGGAAATGTTAGGCTAGTTTAACAAGACTCCTCTTTTTGAAACTGGATATTTTAAATCAAGAGACGTCGAAACTAAATTCAGAAATGCAAATGGCAGCAAAATAATAATATGCGACTTAATATTCATAGCCTAATAAATAAAAGTGTTTATAATATTATGTATTTACCGCCGTAAATGTTAGACTCGTAATACCAGCTTTTAATGCTTCTCGAGTTAAGATAATTCAATGTTATCGTGTTCGCGTATTTTGGAGCTGAAATAATTTGATAAAATCCGCATCTACAGCTGAAGGCTACAACTTTATCTCTCGATATACTTCTACTTTATTCTTTTGCCTCTCACCAATAGCAAAATGGCATCTCAATAAAACAGAATAACCTTATCCTACATATAAAGGCATTACTGTATTCCGCTAAATTTGCCTTTTTTTCTGCTGTGTTGAACTCTTACTGTCTTACAAATATGGTAATGAAACTATCGAAAACTAAATCCCATACAAACAATTCGTTCATCCTTCAATAACTATTACAGTATTTCACGAATTAAAAAACGTTTCAAAGATTCCGCATCTCCAAATTTTCTAAATACTCGTACATGTACATGTAATTTACCAACAAATTCCTCACCTTGCATCTCAGATACGTTTAAAAAACCGGATGCAAAATGAAATACGATTAAACATTGCACAGACGAAACATCCGTTTTCTACCATTTCTTACGAATAGATTTTCTTATTGCACTCATGTCTATTAATGTCTCGAAAATTATAAATACTGTATCAGCGAAAATTAATATCGATCACATACTTTTTTTTTTTTTAATAAAAGAAAAATCGACCTAAGTTTAATGATTTTTAAAGAGAATAAAATTTTTCATAAATAAAAATACGTGTACTTCTTTCCGGAAACAACAATCCTGAGGTCTGGGTATAGAGTATTCAATATCAAATATTTGATCCACAACGACAATTAAATGTACCCAAACCTCGCTTTGAATTGCTTAACAAAAATAACACAAGTCTTATTTCTCGCATTCGGACGATTACAAATATTTTATGTCATTTGATAGGTTTTTTCCTATCTCATCAATCAATCATTTCGTAAACATGATAAATTCAATTTACCTATTATTTTTATTATTATTTTTTTTTATGTTACCGTACATTGAGAACCGCCTTGGCATTTCTTTCATTGATTGACCTGACCCATTCATTGTTTGTTTTATAATGTCATCGGCAAAATAATAAATTCAAAAATTTTCCCCTTTCAGTTTATATTTATACTCAGAGCCAGCAAGGAGATCTTGCGAAGCCTCGGGGAATTTATTAGCGGGAGTCCCACCGAATACCGGCAAATCAGATTTAAAATATGTTTTCCTTAAGGCTAAAATTTGGCAATAAATTGGTAGTAGTATTTTGAAAAAATATACAAAATTTTTGCGCAAAAAATGCGTTGAGCCTGGAGCCTTAGTCTGGAGCTTTAGGAACACTTTCTTAAGGTATTTTGAAACACTTTATTACTGTAAAGTCCTTTCTTAAACCCTACACTTTTATCTAAAATCAATCTCGAAATCTAGAATCCACTCAACATTTCAAAATAAACCCAGTTTGCGATGATCGAGCAAGCCACAATTTAAAATCTAAAACTGAAGTCAATAAAAACTACCTGTTTGTTCGTCAAATTACGCGTATTAACTTAACGCTCCTTATATAATTAACATAAGCTATCAACGTAGAAAACACAACAGCACCCTTTTTACAAATTGATTTTTTAATTGCGCGCGCTTCCAACATTATTAGCATTCCTAGAAAGAAAATAAAAATACTAATAAAAAAAAAAAGTTTGGTACTTACACGATGACGTGATAGGCGACTGCTCGGCATCCTCGAGGCCTCTCCAAAAAATTGTAAATTTTCGACTGTAACCTCCTATAACGAACGTCTCTCCGCGTCGACTTATAATTAATAGGTTTACCTAGAAGACTCATTCGTGGTTTTAAAAAACTACGTCTGCTCCCTCGGCCGTCCGCACTTCCGTCGTCACCTGCGGCGCACTTGACCGCCGCTGCCACCGGAGCAGCCGTCACTCCCACCCCCAGCGTCGTCGCACTCCCTGCCGCTTTAGTCCTACTCACTGCCACCAGCGCCTCTTCCGTTTCGCCGCCGGAAGTACCGCTGCTATTTCTCCGTTTAATTTCGTTATCTGAAAGCACCACGTAATTCCCGCCATCGTCCATGGCGTTCAAACTTAAAAACTCTACCGCCTTGGCCTTCTCGGCCCCCGCCCCCGCGTTGATATTGTTGTTGTGCGTCAAATGAAACGAACCGGAAGTGGGGAGCAAAGGCGAAGTGACTTTGTAATTCTCCTCCGCGTATGACTCGCCTCCACTTTCCGTATTGGCCAGAAACAACTTCTTTCTCCCTACCGCTCCCCCCGCGCGAATATACCTTCCCCCGACACCACTTCCGCGTTGCTGGTTCCAATGAGATTTGCGCCTCACTTCCGGTATATTGGATGATGACGTAGCCGCCGTTGCAGCTGCTTCTTCTTCTTCCACCAATGCAACGGCGGCTGATGAGTGGTGGCTTCCGTCCTCTTCGATTGTCCCTTTCAACGTCGCCACTGACCTCCTCCCTTGCATTTGCATTCGAACCCTGCTTCGGATGCGGCTGCTGCTGCTGCTGTTGGTCATCCGGTGACGTCATTGTCTCCCTCCCCCCGCCACCCCCAACCCTACCTCTCTCGCTCACTCACTCCCACCCACAACAACGCTTACTATTATATCCTTCAAGACTGCTGCTGCTGCTTGAGAAGAACTTCCGTTTGGTCACACACGCGCACTGCCAACCACGCACGCAAACCCAACTTCATTCCGGCGGATCACAAACTCACGTGACTGATATCACCTACCGACACACATGCACACGTCACTAAACCTTCACAAAACTCTTCAATAATTCCTCACTTCAGTTTATTTGTCTAAGCTTTCTCTCTTTTTTTTTATTTTTATTTTTAGGTTAAGCAATTGAAATGTATAAATACACACCTACTTTCGTTCGATTACGATCGTTGGCAGTCGCGGTGATTTATGGATGGCCCCCCACTTGCACGTCGCAGTCGTCACACTTTTCCGTTCCGAAACTGAAGAACGAGAAGAGAGCGATGGCTATAGTCACCTCAACACTCGCTCTTCGAATGAAGGAGTGAAGGTGACTAAACGCTGGATTTATACTTTAACGCGTATCGATTACGATCCACTTCACCTACCGCGAGAGAGCGCCACACTCCGTAAGCGCGTTTTACGTACTCATTAGCGTCACAAGCGCCTCACCGAAATTATTACTCCACATTTTTCTAAAAAAAAAAAAGAAAAAAAAAGAAGAAAAAAAACAACATTAAAATTTATATTTTTTAACGCACGAAAATGAATACCGGTATTTAAAAAAATATTAATATTCGAGAACTAACCAAGTGTAGGAGAGATGTGCGGGAAACCACGCCCACGCGATAAATAAATAATTAATAAGTACGAAAAAATAAATATTATACCGGTATCTAATGATATGCATGCGATGTAAATTTCGTAGGAAAAATACCCTCGCCCTCAAATTCCCGGGAATTTTTTTATTTTATTTTTATTTTATTTTTTTGAGGTGAAAGAATCGACGGAATTTCGTATTCCATCTTCACCCTGCAACAAACTATATCGATTATCGAAGTCTCGCCTGTTGGTTTGCAAGGACAACTCGATAGCTTGGCCAAATAGAAAAATGAATAACAAAAAAATAAAATAAAAAAAAAAAAAAAGTCCGATGGAAATCCGCTCTCTCACTCAACACCTACCTGCCAACTTCCTGTTCGATATATCTCACACCCAATTGCTTTTCAATCAACTCCCCTCCAGCCAATCGATTATTAAAAATTGAACGCCTGCTGAATACATTCTTTCACATGCACGTACCCAAATAAGTTGACGTTTTCACAACTTCAATCGAATTATCGATACCTTTTGTGTAAATTTATCAATGGTCACCACTATGCACCGTCTTTAACGCGGTCACTTGAATAAATTAATGACTCGCGTCATATTTTATAAGCCAATTTATATAATATAATCAGGGAACACAAAAAAAAACAACTCATATGACTTTGTTTAACTTTTAAATTAATTCTACGGTATATTTTTTCATTTATTATTTTCATTTAAAAGTTTTAATAAGCGCAAAAAAAAACCCAGAAAAAGATAAAATACTACCGTATAACCTAAACGTGTTTTTCTAATGCAAAAAAAAAAAATTATTTAAAAAAAAAAAATTTTTTTTTTAAATAAAAAAAGGTTGGCTTTATTTAACTTATCGATTTGAGCAGGTAAAAACGTAGGCATATTAGGTTTAGTATTGATGTGTTTGAAAACGGTACGGTATATCGCATGAGTCGATAATTACTTAGCGTTAGATGGCGTGTCACGTATCCTACGCAAGGTAAACATAATTAAAATAGAATGGGAAAAAATGACTGTGAAAAAAAGAGCACAATGAACCCTCTCGAGGATTTTAATTTCTCTCGGGAAATGTATTTGATTATTTAGATTTAAATATTAATAATATACGCGCGCGCGCAACTTCCCGTACGTCAATAAAAGTATCGACGTCATCCTGAAGATGCTTATCCGTTGAGTTATTCCGTCCATATAGCTACGCGTTGTTGTTGTTGTTGTTGCTGCTGCTGATACTTCTTCCTATGTACAATTAGAATGTAGGTAGAATTCCGAGATAGATGAATTATTCATCATCGCGTAGTAATATACAAGCATATAGCTTTGTAATTAAGATAAAATTACCATCGCTTCCACTAATCACTAAATTTCATATTTCACTCGCCATTACTACTACCAGGCTTAAACACTTTGACTATCGTTTTAAGCCCCAAGGAGTGTGCACGAACGCCGCTGTCATCTCGTATTTCATTTTACTACTCATCCCCCCCCCCCCCCCATCCCCACCTCCTCACTCTATCTTCATTAGCATTATGTTAATGCTATCATTTCACTCACTTTTCATTAATTTTGACATCATTTTTTAATGCAAACTTATTCATTTAAATGTTAGCGCGTGCGAGCTCATTAAAAACGCGAGCTTTATCCCACGTTGCTTGTATCATTTAAAAATAATTACGTGTTAATAATGCCATCGAACGCGCGAATACACCCAGACCTCGCATTGGGTCTATCTGCTCAATTTATTACCACTAGATCCTACTCTGCCCCCCACATTTGTTTTCTTTTACCTTTCCTACCTTTACCAGTCTGTTTTCTGTTGATAAGAAAATTATATCGTCATTAAAAAAAACTTAAAATACCGGTATATTTTAAACTTAAAAAATGAATTTTTATTTTTTTAAAAAATCTTTTTATACCAGCCATATTTTTACTACTACATGTACTGTATTTGTAGCATGTAAGATCGTGCTCAAGAGGTAGGAAAAGCAAATGTAATTTTAATGGCTAAAGCATCTTCGATATTTACAGTACATACTGTACTATGGTAATTGAGTTTGAACTTCTTCATCAAAGTATTTAGAACGCGTCTAAAGGTGCTGATAATTATGTCTAAGGTGAGTCAAGCAGGGTTCCAAAGCAACTCGTATGAATAATTAGCCTATGCTTAAAGAAGAAGAAAGTATGTAGAGTCAGATTTCATTTTTATCATAGGGGGTGAAATTGCCCGTGCTAAAGCACAGTTGTTTCGTTTTCATTTTTATTAAGTTTCTACTGGGTTACAATTCAATTACATGTATATGTAGTTCACTGAAGTAAGTTCACAAAATATAGATGCGCCAATGCGATGCGCGGGGTGATTACAATACCTGAATAGTGAAACCTCTACGCAAGACCATCTCCGTTCGAGAACACTTCAAAAAACGTCCCTCCGATTTTCCCATGTTAATGCAACGCCGACCACCTCTACTACAAGACCATGACCACCTATTTTATGTCCCATTTTAAATGGATGTATCTATTTGAAATCCACCGAGATACTGCGCACTTTGTGTGGCAACAGCTGAGTGTGGTTGAATAATAAAGTTCTTCTTGATAAGTTATAGCAATAGAATTATAGTTTAAAATACGTTTAAGCAAAAAATTAAAATGTCAAAAAGTATAAAAACTAACATATTTTTTATTTTTTTAAAAAAAACCTCAAATTTGAAGACCACTTTTAGTCGATAACAACGGTGCTCACCGTTGAGAGGTTTCACTGTAATTACAGTATTTAATTCGAAGATGCAAGAGCAAACAGTAGCGGTGACAGACCCGCGGTGTGCATTGCCAGACTATATGTAGCTCGGACAGCCCAAATTACATTTTCAGCATTATTATTTTGATCTAAATATAATTTGTGGAGCTAAATTAAAACTGTTTTAAGTTTTCTATAAACCAATTTCTAAAGTACGAGTACTGTATGTTTTATTCTATCACCTTAAAGTGAAGTAAGTTAGAGGAAAAAGTAATTTTTTTTTTTTTGCAGTACATGTACGAGGTGCCTTCAAGTTGTAAAGCCTCCTACTTGTTTCTAAGGCCTGGAAACAGATAGAAACATGTGGTTTTTTT
>JAQGAZ010000309.1:0-72958 GCA_034692225.1 Polydesmus complanatus | reverse complement strand
TATATAAGTGTTCGCGCATCCTCAGTCGGCGCAACTTCCGGTTTCTTGCTGGTTGCTATAATTTTAATTTTCCCTAACGATAATAAATTTTAATTCTTGATGTTCAGTGGGATTTGAACCAGGTACCTCTGACATGCAACTCATAGTGCCTATCCACTCAGCTACCAACAGCTTATTACTGATACAATGTTAATTCTCCTATTTTAGGTTGACTTATTATATATACATTAAAAAAATATGACATCTATATTCCCGTGATTAAAAACGTTTTCATAAAAACCTACAATTTAAAAAGTATTCTGTAGATCAGATAATATTCAAGACTTTTTTAAACAACATAAATTATATTGAAATCTTTATTAACATTACACCTAAAAGTTAAAACGCCGATTATTTAATACAGAAACAACTGATTTTCTCTAAAATAGCACAAAAAATAGCATCAAACGTGCTTAAAATATAAACACAAATTGCTAAGTTATGGTCACCTTATTTCTTATGAAACTCGTCCATACAAAGACTGCAACTCCAAGAACCTACAACATTAAACATTTAGCATGGTAACAAAATAAAAACATTATTGTTTATACCTTCAGGGGGCTCCATCAAAGGTGGATTCAAACAATACATGTGATAACCACGATCACAATCATCACAAAATAACAGCTGCTCCTAATAATTTTCAATTAGATTAATATACATTAAAACGAAAATCAAGATTTTTCTTACATCATTATCAGAGTTTCCGCACAATGTACAACATTTGCATTCAATGCATTGCCACCGATATTTTTTAACCGAAATTATCATATTGGCCGTGAACTGCAAACACGATGGGTGTCCTATAATTCCAAAAAAAGAAGAAATAGCTAAAGAAACTGTTCATTAGGCTTTAAATAAATAAATCGATGCAACCTGATCGTCCGCAATCTGAGCAGGATACCAAATCCTCAGCTTGTCTAGTCTTTTTATTTTCTATAGAATCGCCAAGGCAAAAATCACAGTATGGACTGGGCGATGCATTCGTCTTCGAAGTAGGAGCGATAATAGGAGGGTCGGCGGGTGGAACATTCATTACCGGTGCAGGGACCAAAGGTATGGCTGTCGACGTCGTAGCCACTGGTGGAGGAGGGGCAGGAACTGGAGTAGTGATAGGTGAAAGTACAATGGTCGGAGTGACATTCAGCTTGCTTGGACCTTTAAGGAAAAAGCAAAATAATGGTATCTGTCGACATCAAAAATTAATTATACAACGCATTGAAAGTGAATTTTGTTGAAATAAATCACTAAAAAGTACTATACGACAAACTTAACAATAATGGCAATACCAATTAACAAGATAGAGATTTAATTCTGATTTTATAACAAGATATAAATTGAGAGATTAATATGGCTGAATTAGACTAGCTATAGTTATTAAAAGATAATATATATTTATATTTTTTTTTTTCTGATGCAACGTCACAGTACTGAAAAATAAAGACGTCAACACATCAAAAAATCTTCTTACCCTTTGGTGGAGGCTGGTATTCTGTGAAGAGGATTTACACGTTAGCCATGCCAAAATAGAAAAATGGAATACAGTTTAAGTAACAGTTATATTCAAATACAGTACCTTTCTATCTCAATATACCAAAAACTGCATTTGAATAAAATTAAATTAAACTAGGATAGCAAACAATATTTCCATTCAAATACAACTTTCGAAAACGGCACTAAGGTTTCAATAAAATTATCAAACAGCATTAACGTTTCAATAAATAAAAATATTAAAATGACATTAAGCTTTGAATATCATTAGTATTTTTTAAATAACAAGCTCGAAAGAGAAAAAATAAATAAATTTGACGATATTGGTATTATGGAAATACTGTAAATATAGCTTACATGATAAGCTATATTAAAAGAGTTTAAAGAAATAAAAAAAAAAGAATAAATTTAGTTTAAAAAAAACGTTATAAATAAAAGGTACCAACTTTTACCACTATTAAAGCTTCGTTGGTGTAAGCAAATAAGTACGTATTTCTTAATAATTAATCACAAAGAAGCTTCAAGCTGTCATCCCAGAAAACCCTAGCTCAATGGTCATAAATTAATGTTGCATTATCATTAATAATCGTGCTAAATGCTTAGTTTTAACAGCTACAAAAATTCCACTAACAATACGTGACGCGAACTCCCATTCGTTTAGTATCATTCACAACCAAATTATAAAAAAAAAACATGAGCAGTTAAAATAGTTTTTGATCACCAATTAGTAATCGAAAATCAATTCGTTTTTCGTTATCGACTGATTAAATAAGAAAGCAACCTTAAAGACCTTTTGGCTGTGGAAATATTTTGTTGCAAGCTTAAAAACACCGTAAACACCCACAGCAACTTGGATCACGCATTAATATGAACAAAAGCATTTGTGCATTTCGTAAAAATCTGACCAGAACGAATCGGTGATAACTTATTTGAATTTGGATGAAAATGTTTACGAACTGCCACCATACCAGGGTCTTTCAGGAATGACAGGAAGCTGCCTTGAAATTTCTTCAAACCTGTAATCGAGTCATTAGCAGTTGTAGTTGTCGCTGACATAGTCGATGACGATTTTGGAGACGCCGAAACAAGGCTATCCTCATCGTTAGCGTCTGAGGAATTGATATGGCTGTGAGAATAATGATAAGACAGTCCTGGACGGGTCTTATAACGAGCACCACAAACTGCGCAAAATTCAAACACACTTAGTCTAATCCAAGCCCATTTTTTAATAAGAATTCTTGTACTTACTATCACACTGATAAGGTTTTTCGGCTTCGGTTGCTGGATCGAATCCCATCGATCTTTTCTTCCCTCGTGGAGGTCCCTAAAATTATCATGCAAGTATTATAATCGTCACCAAAAACTATTTGCTATTATTCTGCTACTTTTTTCTTCTTTCTTTTAGAAGAGTAACTCTCCTCGTAATCGTCAAAATCAGACTCAGGGTCATCTAGTTCACCAGCGTCTGGCTGATCAGGCATTTCATCATAATCTCGGAACCAGGAGTCTTTGGAATCTTCTGCTAATCGATCTCCGTCATCATCACCGTGAGATTTTAAAGAGTTCTCCATTAAATTTGTTGAATTAGATTCTTTGAGCATTTAAAAATTCATTTAACATATATTTATATATGTGTAAAAACAAATGAAAAGTTACCGGAATCGTGACAAGGATCATAATCTCTCATTCGAGGCCTGAGAAAATTTGCTAAATATTGTCTCCTACGTTTCCTCCATCGTTTTGATGGGTAGGTATAAACTTGGCCGGGTTTCTCGCCTGGCATTCGATTCCTTTTGTGCATCCATAAATAACAATTATTTTGAGCAACTCCTGTAATAATAATAAAAAAAACAGCTTCGTGTAAAATATAAGAATATTTTTAGTAATAATGTCATACCTGTTTGAGCATCTAGAAATGGCAACCTCATTTTTCTTTCTATACATAGTCGAGTATTATAACTAGCAGAATGTTCCACCGCTTCTTTATATAGGGAATCATTTAACAAACTGCAATATAACAATAATTACTTAGATTGGATAGCAAGGGTACGTGCGTAACGTGAACAAATCAATGGCAAAGCAGCACTATTACGACTGCATAAACACGCATCTGATACACCTTTTACTTAATTTAAAACAACAAAATGTATATTTCTTATAAAGGAGAAAGAACTTAAACGAGTAAATATTTATTTACTTTGATTCTACAATTAATTAATATAGGCATTTACCTCTTAATTCTCTGCACTGCTTGCGGTTTAATATTAAGAGCCGCCATTGTTGTCCTCCTTTGTGCGTCATCAACAAATCTTTTCACAAGCGTTAATCAAGCTTTGGCTCACGAGTTCTATAATTTTTCTTCTATGGCGCACCGCCACCGTGTAATTACATCTATGGCGCTATAGCCAATGGATCAACGCCGATGAGTTAAAAATTAAAATTAATACTGCAATTATTATACTGTACTGTAATCATAAATTATAATATACAATATTAAAATTAAAAAAAATTACAATTTTTTAAATAATGTAAATCTATTTTCTTATTTAAGTTACAAAAAAAAAATAATAATAATAATAATAAAATAAATGAATGAATATTATTATTGTAGGCCTACATGAATTAAAACTAAATAATACTAGTAAATTGAAAAATTAAAGAAAGTTTTTTTTACGTAAATAATACATTATTAATAAAATAAAGATAAAAAATATTTGTCTAACAACAATAAAATTGAAAGCTAATAAACATAAACATACGTGTTCAGCAAAAACAATTTACTCAAAATGTTTATTCAATTTTTATTTTAACAAATCTGTTGATATTAAATTTATTTTTCTTTCTTTATATACGTTGAACTGTACCTTACGTTCAAATGGAGATTATTTATTTACCATTTAAAAATAATAATTGCTATCTACAAATAACAATAATTTTTTTTTATATATATTATTATTATTGTTATTATAATAAACAAAAACAAATTGATAACTAGAATAAAATGCTTATTAAATGTCTACGTCTGAGAGCAACATAGATGAGGCTTCGCCTCGCTCTTATCAGTGTGTGTACTGCTGTAGTAATAATACCGGCGACGCCATCCAAGGTTGCTCTGTTTTGCACATCGCAAACCACGTGCTCTTAGGTCCCTCCTCCCTTTCAAATACGCCAATTTCATCTCGCTTTATCCAATCCAATGAGGTACGCAGGAAGGAGTGGTTTATATCGACGGCCCAATTGCCATTTCCACGGAGTTATCATTTCCATTTGACCCTAAAAGAAGAAGGCGTGTCTTAGGCCGGTACACAGCTCCGGTGAGGGTGGTATTTACTCAGGGTCCCTCTTCATCACCAAATACATTTTCTTTTGCCATGTATGTGGGATGCGCGCTTATAATCGTAGTAGTTAAAGATCTAGTCGAGAAGGAATTTTTTTTCCTCTCCTAACTTCGACTACAAATAAGGCCATAAGCAACGGAGTTAGCTACATTCTGCACATACTTTTACAACTACAATATTGTATATATTCGTATAAGAGATATACACACAGTGTGTATATGTGCAAGCGCGTGTGTATAATATTATACGAATCCATGTGCAGGTCTCCCTTGGCAACCTATCTTTCGTCCTCAACCGATCTTCACCGAAATATATTATTATATCAAGTATGAATAATTGTGGACGTCGAGATACGTTGTGTGCTGCTTAATTTTCTTTACGAATTAATTATCCGACATCTTAGCTGCCAGTTGATTTCGAAAGAACATTGTTAAGTTTTATACTGTATAAACAATCGAGTGGTCGAGACTACAACTTCGCCTCTCATCTACTGGTAAACATCGGACTTTAAAGCAACTTTCTCATTTAAAAAAAAAATTTAACAATAATTTGGGAGTGAAAATTCCTGAAAGTTCGGTACCTCATTGAAATTGGATATTTAATTGGGAGGATGGCGGTTCGCATGGGACTTGAGACGGTGACAACCGGATAATCTGTGGACAAGGGATATTTTCCTCATTGCCGTTTTTTTCTTTTCTTTTTCGGTTATTATTATTTTTTTTTAATTTTATTTCGGTTGTTGTTAATGTTGGGGCCGACCCTCTAATCCAATAGTATCGATCATTCATAAACCCCGGACTTAACTACGGTAGCGTTAACTACACCTCGATTGCAAACGTTCACTCGATGTGTCTTCCATACGTTTGGTGAACTATCATTATTGATAAAATTTTCGCGGTCTATCAATTTCTACAAATAATAATCTCGCAACTGCCTATTAATCATAAATTTAGAGGTAAGTCTTTCTGATTATTAATATTTTCAATAACATTTCTTAATACAGTATAATAATCATCGCTGACAAATTGCTGATTTTTATCGGGAAAACATTTTTTTTATTATTTTGAATTAAATGAAATAAAAATATTTATAAATATTTACTTTATTGATAGAAATGTATTTTTATAACCTTAATTTTTTTTTTTCTGTATCAAAAAATAACAAGAAAAATTAAACATGCAAATTTAAAATAATAAAAATTAAAAATGAATATTTAATAAGCAAAATTATACCTTTTTTTTCTCATGAAAAATTTATTTGTCAGTTGGGTTTTGTAAACGTGAAAGTAGTACCGAAGTTGATATTAATGTGGTATTGATTATTAAAATCTTGAGAGATAAATAAAATTTGCATTAATATTTATTGCTCATTGATATGTGTAAATAATTGATGAACGCAGTTGAGCTGAAAACGAAACTCAACAATAATAGGTTGCAATTTAAAGGTCTACCAAATTTATCCCATTTTCTATTTAATTATTTATTAAGGACTTTCATTTTATTTTAATCGCCTTTTTTTCAGTTCTATTTTGTAAAAAAAATAAAATCAAATTAAATTTCGAATGAACAAGAAAAAAAAAGACATTTTGATTTCTATCTTTTGTATACCGGTAATTTTTTTTTTTTTTTTTTAATTGAAAACAATAATTCTCTTCAATCGCGAGATACGGAAAAAAAGGCCGACCAATTTAGGCCTAAGCATCCAAGCCTAACTCAAATCAATAACAATAACAATTTTATGCTTCAAAAACAGTATCGTCATACTGTATCAATATTTTCTATTGATAACTCTAACGCCACAAGTTTACAAACAAAATCCTTATTTTCTTTTGAAAAGAATATATAATATTTTGCAAGTTTATTCTCATTATTAAATTTTTGTTTTGTTTTTATATTTTAAGGGTGAAAATAAAGAATAGTAAAAGAAAACTCTGTGAGATTTATTTCCGATTTGCACGCATCACAAATAAACGTCTCGAAGTTTGATCTTCCACTTCAAACATGATGCTGTCTCACAAAGGATACAGTGATAATTCGATGGGAATGGGTATGGGCACGATGGCCCAAGCCTACAACATGAACGCCATGGGTAACATGCAGTATGGAGGACAAAGCTTAGGTAACGGCATGGGCATGGGAAGTTCGGCCGCCGCCGTCGCCGCCGCCATGGGAGGAATCGGAAGTATGGGAGCCATGGGTGGTAACGGCGGAATGCAATGTATGGGCAGCACGATGGGAGGGATGCACCCGGGTTCCATCGGAGGGATGAATTCGTTAAGTTCAGCCGCCGCCATGAATAATATGAGCGGGATGAGTTCGGCGTGTATGGGAAGTATGAGCCCTTTGAACAATATGAACGGTGCCCTAACGCCGGTGCCTATCAATCGCGATCTCAGTTCGCCGGGTGTGAGCAACGGCGGTAGCGGCGGAGGTGGTGGCGGAGGCGGCGGCGGTGGGGGAAATTCCGCATCGGCCGCCGCCATGCAGCGAGTGCGAGCTGACAAATCTTATAGACGCAGTTACACTCACGCTAAACCTCCTTATTCTTATATATCTCTAATCACTATGGCCATCCAAAATTCCGGTTCCAAAATGTTAACTCTGAGTGAAATCTATCAATTTATTATGGACCTATTCCCATTCTACCGACAAAATCAGCAACGCTGGCAAAATTCCATCAGACACTCATTAAGTTTCAACGACTGTTTCGTCAAAGTGCCCCGCACCCCGGATAAACCCGGAAAGGGCTCGTTTTGGACTCTCCATCCCGAATCTGGAAACATGTTCGAAAACGGATGTTACCTTCGTAGGCAGAAACGCTTCAAGTGTGACAAAAAAGACGGGGGTCGACAGGGTCAAAAGGGTGGTAATATGAACGTGGGAGGTTCGGTCGGTGGTGGAAATTGCATGTCCGGGCTACAAGGAAGTACGAAAGATGGCGGTGGAGGTAGTAAAGACAGTTCCAACGCTTCTACACCTACCAGTGACGGTAATGATCTCTCGAAATCCAGCACCGAACAGTGTTTGAGTAACATGATCAATTCGCACCATCACCATCATCATTTGAGCAAACTGCACGAAGACCCACGGTACATCACAAATGGACACAATCCTCAGGACATTCATCCAGGTTTATCTATGCATCATTCACACCATCATCCGGCCGTACATCCGGCTCACCTTGGCATGCACCATCATCGGTTGATGGGCGGCGGAGGTGCCGACTCCTCACCACCTTTACCTGGAGGACTCATGAAAACAGACCCTTATTTTAACGCTAGTAACCATCCGTTCTCTATCAATAATATCATCTCGAGTGAAAGTAAAGCGGATATAAAAATGTACGATATTAGTCACTATTCGATTTCATCACCTATGTCCTCCACATCGGGCTCTACGTTAACCACGGACAACGCGTACTATCAAACTTCCATGTATCAGAACATGCATCATTCTGCCGTCACCTCCATTTAATTCAAAGATGGAACAAAAAAAAATTAATAATAATTTTTATGACATTTTTTTTTTGTTTCCTAATTCTCTCTCTCTCTCGTTCTCAAAAAAAAAATTACGTTTGTAAAATCACAGACTATGTGTGGTGAAATTGTGTGGGAAAAAAAACTCGAAATTTACTCTCTATCTCGTTATCACACACCTTTTGTCTCTCATCCGTTTATACTACTACAAAAAATCTGATGGAACCCTTTTTAATATCGATATAAACATCGATATAACAAGGCAAGCCTTATTATTAATATACATTATTTCGTCATCTGCGCATGCGTGTCATAACCAGATACATTATATATTTACACGTGTGCCAATGCCAATGTTTTAAAACAAAAAGTTTTAAAAAAAAAAATAATTAATAATTTAAAAATAATAATAATACGCACAAAAATTCTTCAAACTCTGATAATGAGTTTGTTTGAACTTCTAATTTTTTTGTTTTTCGTTTTCTTCTATATATATGTGTATATGTATAAAGATCTGGCTTATATTATAAAATATTGGATGTGGATGGGCGAATTTAAGTATAAAAACAAACAAACTAGGGTTTTTTAATTTCTTGTTTTATATTATTATTATAACTTATAATGTTTCTTCTCAAAGATTTTTCTCAAAAAGTGTCATCGTTCGTGTTGCGTTAATTATTTTTGTTTTATTATTATTATTTTTCGTTTACTTTTTTATGTATATATAATTATTATCTTGACGTGACTGATGCGAAAAGTGTTTCAAGCCAAATTGAATAAGTAAAAAAAAGATGAGGGAAATCGACGAGTAGATACGAATTATAGTTAATGTTGTACATATGAATAACAATTTTCGTATAAATCTATTATTATATGTGAGTAATTCACAATAAAACAGTGCCATTTTATTTTACTAGGATATATTTGTTCTGCCTATTATACGGCGTTTTATGCAAAACCGCAACATTGGTCCAATTCCTTAACACACCGTGTAATTTCAGTTCAAACCATAAACAATTTTATCATTGTATTTTACAAACAAAAATAATACGTTTATTTATGTTATGATTAATTAACTTTAGAATTAACAACATTAAACAAAAAAGTTTTTTGAAATTATTAAGAAATTAATCGATTAAACACGAATAAGCCTACACACAAAACAAATAACGAGATTTAATATTAAACAATAATTTAATTTTAATAATTTCTTTAGAAGAAAATTCGTTAAAACATGAAAGATAATTATTTATATTTTTATTATTATTATTATTTTGTGTGATATTTAAAATGTCTCAACCTTTGACGATCAAAACATTTGTGGATTGTACATTTTTAATGATTATTTATTTATGAAATCTTGCTGAAATGATTTCTTTATTGTTATTGCTAAATTTTGGCAAAATATATTATATACAGTATTTAATTACTTTATTTAACAAAGAAAAATGTCTTTCTGCATTTAGAACAAATATAAGTAACAAGTTTTTTTTTTCTTCCATTTTTTTTTGAAATTCCATTCGATATTTTTAATCAATTTTTGATGATAGCTTCTTGAGTTTGTCGGTTCATTTTGAATTCAACTCGACTCTGAAGAGTAGCGAGTGTCGAATGGTGGTGATGAATAAAATTGAAGGAAAATAAAATGTTGCATCGAGAGATTATGAATAGATAATATCCATATGTAGTTAGGCCTTACATGGTAACAATACAACTACACACACAACAAAACAGTCAACAACGTGCCAACAGTTTATTATTATTAAACTTACGAGTAGGCTATACATATTTAGTCGAAGATTAAAGCTTAAAAAAAAAAAAATGTGATGAGGACCAAATGCGGGTTTGCATACAGATGTATCTACACAATAAAATCTTCACTTTATTTTACGAGTATTGTTGATAGTTAAAAATAAAAAATCTGTGAAATACGAGAAAAATGGCCTCGTGCACAAATTATTGTTTATTTTTTTTTATAGTTATTATTATTGACGAACAAATAAAATTAAAATGTATTACTAAAAAAAAAACATTGGTAAAGAAAAATTAAAAAAAAATTATATTTAAAAATTATATAAGTTGTGTACAATAATAAAAAAAACTCATACTTCGATATAAGTGGTGAAAGTGCCCTTGCGTTTATATTGTTACTAAATCACATTCTAAATGCTGGTTTTTTTATATAAAATAATCGGGGGGAAAAATAGCTTTTTTTTTGATATTTACAAAACGAGGGCTCAAAATAAGCGCACATTTTTATATTCGTTTTACTATTATTATTATTATTTCTCTCTTTTGACTTAATTTGCAAGATTCTACTCCGTATTAAATTCAAATGCAGTAAATATAAAACAGTTTGTTTTTATTGTTTTTTTGTTTTTAATATGTAAATAATTTTT
This sequence comes from Polydesmus complanatus, assembly GCA_034692225.1. NCBI lineage: Eukaryota > Metazoa > Arthropoda > Diplopoda > Polydesmida > Polydesmidae > Polydesmus > Polydesmus complanatus. The sequence continues at coordinate 62,216 of JAQGAZ010000309.1, read as the reverse complement.
TATATAAGTGGTTATAAATATAATAAGTAAACAAAATCAGATTAGAAAAAAATAGTTATTATTTGAAAAAATGAATTTCAGAATGATGAAATCGCATCTATTATTTGCAGGGCAAATAGTAAATAATCGATCTCCACCAGCAAAAAAAAAAAAGGAAAGAATCAATCAAACGTACAAAAAAAAAAGCGCTTTTACGCGACGACGGTAATTAAAGCTTTCATTTATATTAAAATGAATATAAGATTGATTGAAGGTTTCCGAGTGGAGTCAATATTTTATCAGTGCTACTTGGTCGATTGTAACCGATTTTGATGCGCATACCACACACACACATCGATTTCTTCGACCAAGTAATACAAAATCTAGTGCCGAAGGAGTGACATTAGTCAAAAAATATTGCAAAAAATTGAGCACCATCGTTATTTACGAGTAAAAATCTCCGTACAAAATGCAGCAAATAATTGATCGTACAATATTTTGATCATCAAAATTTATAGCTTTCCACACATAACTCAAATAATTCAATAGACCGAGGTAATTTTATGACTTATTCATTCACCTAGTGAATACAATATCTAAATATTGAAAATAGAATATGGATTTACCATTATAATATAATACAATATTATTCTTCGTATTTTACTACAGTATAAACAGCACTTAGCGTACTGTAGTTCGATTGAGAGCATCTGCGCGGTATTATCAGCTTGATGACCTAAATACTTAGGCCTTATGTAAAGTCTTATAAAGGGCCAAAACAACTAGTAAAACGCTTTAATCAAAATATCCGTAGATTAATTAAATTGACGAAATAATATTTTCGAAATTATTTACATGTGTTAGTTATATAAGCTGACAAATGATCGAATATATCATACTGAAATTTTGAAAATATATTCAAGGGCAAATCGATTTTTGCTCTCTCAATATTTTGCATCATTTTTATTATGAAGTAAATTTGAAGGTTTCTCGAACGTAAAAGATAGTTCGCGCCGTAATAGCTCCTGCGTTCAATAGTCCTTCAACTGTAGTAAACAGAGGTCGATCAAAGCCATCAGAATTCTTTGACATCTCATTACAATATGTTTCTTGCGCGTAATAAAAAATAAATAATTCAATTACCTAGAACGGCGGATACATTTACATTATAAACAGCGGTAAAAATTAATGTAGGCTACAACATCTTGTTTTATAAATTACTTAATTTTATCCACTTTATTTTCTCGAAATAAATTATTGTAAATATGTTATATTTAGTTCCACTGTTTTGGTAGGCTATTACTAAAATATTTCGGTCAAAGTTTCACATTATTCTACCGGAACCTTTAGTTTCAGTTAATAATAATAATTATTATTTTCTTCTTAGTTTCCTTAGTAACCTTATCGCCATTCAATTAATTTATTCATAGTTTCATTCAATAATTGTGGCATTCTTAGTTTCACTCAATTTTTTTTTAATTCTTATTTACACAAAGTTATTTTATCCTTATTTTTTTTTTTGCAATTATTTTTTTCTTACTTTCACTAAATAATGTTATTCCATTTTCATTAGTATATTATCCTTTTTAACACTAACCTATTATGTTATCCATAATTTTACTAAATTATTGCATCTTTATTATCTCAAAATAAATTATGGCATGGTTTGTTATTCTCAGTTTCTTAAGACAAATGATATCTTTAATTTTTTTAAAGCAAATTATTTTATCCATATTTTTTCAAAGCAATTACTCGGAGTATTTTAATATAATTTCATTTTTGATTATTGCTACATTTAAGATCAAAACAAGTAGTTCCGTTTAAGCTCGCTGCGGTCTTTAATGCGTCAGATCCCTACTCCCATTCAAGGGATTATGCAGTAGTAGCCTGCAAGATACGTTACAAGTGGATCGCCATGCATAAATTGCAGAAATAATTAATTTAATTGGTACTTTTATTACACGTGCCGGGAGCATGTGTGCGTATCGAAGATGATTATCAATTCTATTCGTATGTTAATGAAATATTGGATATTAATGTGGTGGTCGTTGAATGGTTAAAGACACGAGAGACGAAAACATTGTTTTACTCGTTAAACTTTCAGCTGCTCCTCATCCGCTCGCACGTGTTCGATCTCTATCTATCCATCCACCCCCATCGTAATAATTGATGCTGTGAATCCAAGCGTCAAATACTCCCACAAGCGGAACCCATCACGTAAAGTAATACACACAGTCGTCGCGTCATAACGTAAACCCTGAATTCAAAATTTATTTTTTAAAAAAAATGTACTTAGAAAAGTAGATAAATAACGCAGCGAGTGAGTGGGGCATATATAAAAATTTGCATGCGTGATCTCTCTTTTTAATAATACAAAATAAGCAGTACCGGCACTTTACTCTTTCGACACAAGCAGCAGCAGCACAATCTACTGGCAAAAAGCTTTGTCGTAATTCGGCGTGGAAAATCGATTTTTGTAATCAGGTGTCACTAACCTTCTCAGCAGCCTAGGTCTCGTGTCACGGTCTTAACGAATTAGAATACGATTAGACGAGATGCTCTCTAGAAGAGAGAAATATAACTGCTGCTGTTCTTCTTACGCTTTGTGTGTTTTTTTGATGAAAGAAAAAAAAAAGCCCCCTGGCGCTACTCAAATAGAAAACGAAATCGACATTAAATTTGTGGAGTAAAAATTTAAAACACAGAGAGATAATATACAGTATATCACTTTCACTTCATTTTTAACGTGTTTCAATTATTTATTGAAAGATGTGTTGTTGTTGTTGTTTTTTTTTGTTTTATTTATCAGCTCCAAAGTTTAACTCGACACCGGTTTTGTTTACAAATGTCGTTCGAAATTTGCCGCACGAGTTAATGTTATCAATTAAATATCTATTAAAACAATCAAAAGGTAATATTTATTAGATTTCTTTCACCCACACTAGTATTTTACCTTTTTTTTAGAAAAAAAAAAACTAACTACCGGTAGTTAAATAATTAACAGCCTTTTATAGGGATTGATAAATTTATTTGTTTGTAAATTACGTAGATTTTATTATAATAATTATTATGCAAAAAAAATATATATATATATACTAAAATAACGAATGAAATAGTGAGAAATGTGGGTGCTGAATCAACTCTCGTATTTAAATGTCAAATATAAATTCACCTGTTTAAATACAAATAGAAAGACACATAAAAACCAAGTTTGAGGGAAATGTACTTGGTAGGAGGAGGGAGGGGAAAACAAAATTGGTTCAGAAAATGTAGTAAATATATGCGATACAGGTAATAAGCTTAATTGGAATAGTACGCGTTGCCCGAGTAGACTTTTCAAACAAAAAGTTCATTTGTTTTTGACATCGTCGAACGATGGCAAGTGGCGTGCGTGCAAACTCTGAGACAACATTATTATTTTGCTACCATATTCGACGTCATTTTAGTAAAACTTGTGCAATTTTAATGACAGTACAAACTCATATTCACCTTTTCGAAATTTTAACATATCTTAAATAATAATATAGCAAAATAAATACCTATTAAATAAGCTTTTTTTGATAAGTTTATTAATAAAATGTTATTTAGTATCAAAATATTGCATTTAATATAACAGTAAAATTATCAAAATTTTAAATCTCAATGATGTTTACTTCAAGTAGAAAAATAATCGAAAATAAATAACAAAAAAAATTTTTATTTTATAAAAATAATTATTTTTTAAATAAAATAATGAGAACGCCAGTCTGTTTTGATTTCGATATAGAAGCACTTAAATAAAAACAGATAGCCTACGTGAGTTTCCCAATCGAGCTACGGTAATTCATCACATTTGTAAAACTGATTCATTAATAATTTTTTTTTTTGTTTGTTTACTATGTACTTTTTTTCCTAGCTGAAAAGATAAATTTCTTTGAACGTAAAACCGCGAGAGCAACCGCACGTAATTAATTTGGACTTCACAACAACCAAGTAAACGCATGCTAAGTAGACTCATCTATTTTGTACACAATCCTTGCAGCCAACCAAGTTATTCAAAATTGCCTTATTATACCGAAGCCGAGCCTACTCGCGTCCCCCCACCCCTCCACTATTTCTCATTAAAATACTGATTAATCTGTGTAAATTACCCAAACCACTCAAATCGCTAAACAATACCCCTAACGTACAGATTGAAAAAAGATAGATTAATACATTTTCTTGCAACTAATTTCCCAAAGCCGGAATTAAAGCGAAACAAAAAGCCGAGATTACACATATGAATCAAATCACCGTCACTTTATTTAAATACTGTATATTTTTCGGGTGAATTTGAATTCCATTCCAATTTTTGATTAATTGCATTATCGTTATTCCATTTTATTATCACAGCAGTGATATTTCATATTTGTAAAATTTATTGATTTATTGGAATTAATAATACTAAAAGTTATTTAAATGTCTTAAAAATTAAAATAATAATTAAATTTTCACTGAAATAATTAGTTTAACAGCATAATCAAAACGTAAGTGTTTTCTTAAATTTGCGCTTGCGGCATTAATATTGAATAAAGTACAGTAATTTGATAAAAGTCTGCAATAATAGAAGCCCGCTAACCGTGCTGATGAATCAGCTAATCATAACAAGATTAACAATATCGAAATTTTTTTTTTAAAAAAAATAATAATAAATTCGAAGTACATGTTAAGAAATTACTCGTTCCCTTTTCTCCAACTCCTTCTACCATTGCCACCCACTTCCTACCTCGCGTATCCCTCACTCTTTTTCGGTCGAAAGGTGTTTCTGAAATAACTAGAGATAAGATAAAAAGGTGTCAACGCCGAACCATTTTCCTGGGAAAAAAAAATATTGGGCACAACTGATAAAAACCAAATAACGAGTCGCCGCCAATCGATTTCACACTGCCGAAGTGGTAAAAACGCAATAAAACATCCTATTTCAGTAATAAAAAATATATACCGATATACGAGTACGATATTGTCAAATTAGAAAGCAAAGTCAGAAAAATTTTAAATTTGATTTGTAAAAAAATATTCATTAAAATACGATTATTTATTATAACGAGAAAATCCATTTCTTTAAATCATTAAAATTTTGGTTGGTTAAACGAGCGTCACTGTTACAGAATTCTCAGTACCGGCTAGAATAATATTTTATGCCATTTTAATGAAACAAAACAGTAATATTAATTAACAATAATTTATATGCAAACTATTTCTTATTGTGTGTACATTCTTAGTAGGCCTACCCTGTACTTTTTATTAACAAATTTTCAATAATAAAGAGATTGCCAAGCCACGTGGAATTTGCCACACCGACTAATTGCCCATGTCGATTTTAGACTCTTCGGGGTCTGCAGAAAAGCAAAGTGGCGGCACACATTAGCAAGACAGAATTGTACAATGCAAAAGTGTATGCTACACGATGAGCTTACGAGACGTACACTTTTTTCTTTACAACATAGCACTTTTTTGTCAAAATAATAAGCTTTTTAACAAAATTTTCAAATGGTGTTACACAGGGTAACAGTAATAGGCTCCTTGAGCTTTTCTCACTGCCCCTTTCCCCTGCCATAAGATTGAGAATTTTGGGGCCCTAAACAAATTTAAGTTTAGGCTCCTCATGCACCTAGTCGAATTATTTTTGGTATTTTTCCCCTTTACAAACTTGGACAATTTTGATTAAGATTTCGCTTCGTGTATAAAAATTGATAAATCACAGAAAAATAACCGCCGAGAGAGCGAGAGAAACCATTTTTTTCAAGAATTATTTGGTAAAATACTTGTCAATGGTCACCAATAATGGGGAACGAATAAGAGGGCCGAACGCATAATTTTTTAAAAAAGATTAAAAAACTTTAACCCCAAATTGTAAGCTTTTTTGATTTAATATTCCGTTGTTTGGCCGCCCGCGTTCCATCACGCTTTGTATCATTTTCTAAGATCGGCCCTGGATTTGTCGCACATAAAAAAACGCTAAATCCAGCGTTTTTAATAGCGTTTTAGGTACATGATCAATACGGTAAAGTGGTAGGCAGCTCTTGAATGCCAATCTTGATAAATGAGGCAACAATGCTTATTAAAGTAAGCTCATGTTTGCAATGGTTGTAAATAGCATTTTGGGATCCTAAAGCATAAAGAGCATAAACGCGACCACCTACCTGTCCACCGCTATCACCTTTATTCAGTTGGTGAGGGTGAATAATGGCCTCGCAAATATGTATAGTACACACACACACACACATACAACCGTAAAACACAAAAGGAGAAAAAAATATGTATAAGTTAACGTTTATTGACGAAGAGTGTACATATACTTTTAGTAGAAGAAAGAAAAAAAAGCTCGGTGTGCTTTACTAACAGATTTCAAGTTAGTTTAAAGACGTGAAAAATCTTCGGTGTGGTCTCTCTCTCCCTCTCTCTTATCACTCCTCTATTGCCTGCCACCCTCAATCACTCCCAACCCCTCACGTCGTTTTACTCAGGTAAATAAACCGCGCAGCATCTTAGAGATTTCCCTCGAATTAGTAACTAAAAGAGGAATTACGAATAAAAAAAGAAAATGTGAATACAAGTTCTTTAGGAGCAACTTTATCAAAAGGTGTGGTTGTTTATTTCATACAATTTTGCTAATTAACATTTTTTAAAAAAATAATTTAATAACCGTAAATTAATTAATTAGTAAGATAAATAAATCAAGGTTTTTGTGAGATGCCTTGTTTTAAGTAAAACGCTCAAATTCAAGATTAATAAAAACTTAAAATAAAAAACGAACTTAAGCTTGATTTATTGACGCATTTGGAATATAAATCAGCTGAAACGATGAATATCGTTGTAGAAGTACACTCAACCTCGATTTACGCGCTTATTTATATTTTAATGAAATTATTTTTGCTTTGTTTTTCACTTTACCATTTTTCATTTTCCTACCGGTATCTAAATTTGAGCGCGAAGATTTGCGCAGATATAAAGTTTTTGCCACCTTAAGATACAGTAAGATATAGGGTCATAACGGGCAGATGTGTATTGTCTGTTTTTGCAAAAGGGCCAATAACGATATAAAAGTCATTTTAGGTACCAGCTGATTCCTTTTGAAATTTCCTTTAAAATTTTATAAATAAAAAATGGTATTCATTTAAATATTAATAATTACAGCACCGGTAACACGTTTAAATTTCGATTCACACCTGAAATTTCAACAAAAAAGTTTACCTACATTTTTCAAAAAAACAATTCCCCCTCTAAATATTTTAAAAATTCGAATCCAGTTTTAGTATGTCGTAAGTATGTAAGAATTGATGAGGGAATACCAAAAAAAAAAATAATAATAATTTAAGAATCTTAAAAACTACTTTCCCTTCAGTGCAGCACCCAGGTCTTACCTTTAACACTCGAGTGTTAAATCGTAGTGGCTGAAAGATGGCGCTCTTATCAATGTATTATGGATATATTCTTTCCCGTTCCCAACCTAAATCTTGATCCGAACTAGCAAACATCCCTCTCTCAACAATCCCTTGGAAATCAAAAACTCCAGTCATTGTCATCGACCATCAGCAGTCAGTCCCCTAATAACTCCTGCCCACCCACGTAACGTCATAAAATTTGCCCTGTTTCAAATCTACACGCTAACATTAAAAGCTTGAGCGTGCGTTAGATGTACGTGGTGCACGCTCAAAGAAATTTACGACTCGCAATAGCATTGGAGCACACGCGAATCCGCACCAAGGTGGCAACAACATATCATTTTTAAAGCATATTAATTTTACACAACTTTTAACCTGATACATTTTTGAAGAAATGAAATTTGTAATTACAGTAGTTTATTACCGGTATTTATATTTAAACAATTTTTTTTCAATTAACTTAATAAAAAAAAAATGTTTTTCAAAATTATTTTCTCTTATTTAGTAAAAAAAAAAAAAAAAAAAAATACACCGCGATTAGATAATCGAATTTGGTTCAAATTTTTCTTTTCCAGATTCATAAGTTCTAATCGCTAATCGTTAGTGCCGGTTCAATAAATACTCGAATAAAAATCTTTTCGTATCTCGAGAATTAGAGCTGTCATCAACAACAACATAAACTTAAGTTTTCCACAATGAGATGATGTAACAAAAAATAGTATTTTATCAATGAAATTATTAAAAAATGTATATATTCGTATCAACGTCGCCTATTTAGATCGATTGAAAGATTCTATATAAACAATGTATTAATTTGTTGTAGACATGCGAGTGAAAGTAATTTTTTTTTTGTTATCACCCACTTGATTGCTCAACGTTTTCCAATTTAGGTCATACATTTTGATTGAAAAACCATCGATTGTAATCGTTGAGATTTCGACAACCTTTAGTAACTGTATCTCTCCCCAATCTTGTTTCCACTTCACTAAGCCCACCCGACAACTTATATATATATATATTTTTTTTTACGTCATCAAGCGAGAAAAACACATCTGTCTCCAAAACAATGACTAATCTTTTCCGGCTTAAAATATATTTTCCCGCCCAATATTTTTCAACAAAAACGAAAGAATTTCCAACGCGGAACTGTATAGACCCAGGCAGGCATAGAAATTAAACGAATCGAGAGATAGGGTCATTAACGGCTCCTCGTTATCCACTCCATATCATAATTTCGGATTTATCACTTTCCATTTAACCCAACGATGACGAAAGGAGAAAACACGGAACGAACACACAGGGCAATTAATTGGAATAGCCAAACTAATAAAAGTGCGCCTGGTAGAGTGAATCTAGGCGGTACATGTGTCGAGGGGGTAGAGAAACAAATTGAGGAGATTGTATTTAAGCTATTCGTGAATCTAGCGAGCAGCAGCAGCAGTCTCATCGAGATAATGCAAAAGCAAACAAAACAGCATGATGGCGATCGACAGAGCCCGCAGCACTATAACTTCGGGGCGCTCCACCTATGCTGTATATTCTTATGCATGTTTAGCATTCAACTCCACGTTGCTGTTGCGCGCACCACATATGCATTGAGAGCAAAGCGAAAATGATACTAATAGCGTGATGATCTCAAATTCCAACGTATATCCCATCCCCCCACTCTTGTTCATAGCATACCAAAATCATGCTACTAACCTTAATTAACGCCACCAATGGAACATGTGCCAATTAAGTTAGGGAGAGAATATGAATTCGACAAAGCTAGTTTAGTCAGTAAACCTCGCCCATACAAACTGCTGCAACTACGCCGACTTATAATTACGAGTTTAATTTTGCAGAACTATAATTATTAGACTAAAATTATTTTACTAATGCATTATCAAAAGTTGCTCAAACGACCATTGCGACAGTTAGAAGCTTATTTTAGTAGGTGCAATTTGCGAATAGAAGTAATTCAAACAAACAAAAGCAATTAGAAGGTAAACCAATCTTTTCCTAAATTATGATTAAATTGTGCTGTAAAATAAATTAATTGTTTTTAGCCCAGTTTATTTAATACGATAAATAGTTTTAAAACATGGAGTACAAGACTCATATTAAGTAACATGGAGTATCAGGAACAATCAGGAATTTTTTTAAAAAAAAAAAAAAGTTTTTGAACACTTTTATAATTATAACCGTAGACCAAAGAGAAAATGTAGGATACAAAATTCAAAAATGGCGAAAATATTGCGGGAATCTTTAATAGGCGGCGCCAAGCAGTAAATAAAATAATTACTCCTATAATTTAATCCATACAATTCCAAAATAATAATAACAAAGACAAGGTACATTATAAATTAGTTTAACACTCGTTAATTCAGTACACCCAGACCTTCTCTTACGTCCTAGATACGTTGCATAAAAACAGAGCGCAAAGTGTTTAAAAAATTTGCCAAGAGAAAACAAATAAATACCATTTGTAAAATTAATCTAGTCTTTATTCTCATACATATGTGATCTAAATAATTATAAATACTAACTATAAGTAGTTATAAATGAAGAAACACCTAATAAAAACCCAAAATAAAATAATTTTTTTACCAAAAAAAAAAAAAAAAAAAATCAACGGGCAGAAACATAATTTAAAAAATAAAATTTCGGAAAAAAGTTTCTTTCTTTCTTGTTTTATATTATTTTGCTTGTCCTGTACTTCCATTATTTTCATATTATGCAATTTTAGATTTGCCGTTAACATTAAAAATGGGAAGTATAATTTGCAAACTTAATGAAAAACTAGTAATGTAATTGTTTTGAAAAGTAGCAACATCCAAATTAGCTGAAAAATATTTTAAATACCGGTACAGTACAACTGTAATATTATTCGTAATTCAACAATAACTTCCGGAACCATATGTAGAAGAATTTAATAATAATAAAAAAATGCTAAAAGTAAAATGTGTCAAACTCAGCATTCTTTTAATACTCGATCATATATACTTTTTTTTATTTTTATAAAAATACTAAGTGTGGCTGTGGCATACTCGAGAATTTGAAAATATTTTCTCCTTCTCTTTTTCTTTTAAGTTTTACAGAACAAAAAAGTGTGGCCGAGCATTATCAGGTGCTGCTAACTCCCGACTCTTAACAATGCACGTGAGTGCTAGTCTCACTCCACCTCTTTAACACTATTTCTTCACGCATTTTAAATTCATATACTGTAGTCCACTTCAACTCATCTCGTTTGACAACAAGATCACTTCATTTTCTTACAATGCCAGTTAGTAGTTCAACGTTGACCACCCACCGAGAGAACCTTACATTCACTATGCACAAATCCCAAATACCTCTATTAATCTGATTAACCTAAACTAATTCAAATTTAAATAGGCAAATAAAAAGAAAAACGTTTTAGCACATTTTTAATAAGGAAATTGCTTATTTCCGTCCCTAAAAACAAGTCTTGCTCAATACCTATGACACGGATTCCAAGTTCCACCCTTTAAAATGACTAAAAGCTGGTAATTTGTGTTGCTTAGAAACCGAAGAATTTAGCTGTACCTACAAATTTTATTAACACCCGAAAAACTTAGCCGTGCAATGAAAAGGCATAGAGAGGGGTGTAGCAGCTACACCCCTCTCTATGTATGTATGTAGCTAGGTAAAACACTTTCCAAGAGTTGCAAATTGCACGCATATCCGGTCGTTTTATTCAATAAAAAAAAATTCTTGAAGAAACCGCCTTTCTAAATGTATTTTATAGATCGAAAAGGAATAAGGGATTTTCAAGATTCAACAGTAGAAAAAAACGTTACAAATTTGTAGAAATTACTTTCGAAAAAACACTTTATTTACACATTTTTGCACGTTTTCACTAATTATATATTTTTTTCTTCTATTATTGCTTAATATAAGTACACCAACAACTTAATGGTGAAGCTACATCTAGGGGAAAAAAGCTAAAAACGGCTTTATCAAAGGCATCCTGGGTCTACGAGTTATTTATTTTTCTCAAACACGAAATGACATTTGCGGAAAAACAAGTTAAAAAAAAAAAAAAAACGTTAAAAAAACGAACGATAAAGACGAAAAGAGTAAACATTAGAAACTCACAAAATAATAGTTAACAGGAAATAGGAGTAGTTAATTGATTTCCAACAGTAAAAATATATTTTTTTTTATACGATATTATTTAGGTAATTTTTTTTTTTTTATATCATTTCAAACCTTTCAAAAACGCCCATTCGAGGCTTAATAAACTAATAAAAGCTGATCAGTAATATAAAAAAAAATATATTTTTATTTTTTTATAAAGTAAATAAACATATTTAAAAAAAAGTTAAAAGCTAACGTGTTGACAAATGTAATATTCAGTCTGACTCGTTGTTTGTTTTCCTAACTTTGAGCTTCTTTTCAAACCTAAAGCTCTAGCACGCGCGTAAATGTACCTCAACCATTAATATTTTCCAAAACCTAAAAAGAAATATATATATATATACGTATATAATACGGTATATTTCTTTCGGTACCCTTCACTTAATCGACTTTCTCCATTCGTTCCAATGTTTCGTATAGGAAATCAACAAATGTTAGGAGAACCACCCACATATACACACATTTCAACTGTACCCACATACACACATGCAACGTTATTGTGTCGTATCAAATTTCATCCATTATGCCTGTGATATAGGGGCTCTGAAAAGTAAACTTGTTACAGTGTGATCGACATTCACCGGGACACAATCGTTGTTTAACAGTTCTGTTTTCAATACTTTTTCTTTCTCTCTATCTTTCTGAATAATATGGGGAAAAGTAAAAGCGAATGAATGCGCACCTTTTCTCTATATATTTGTGTATTCAATACAATAAGCACTGGCTATAACCAAACAAACCCAGTTAGACGATAAATAAACTCCTATCTACGGTAAATTTACGTTTGTTTGTTGTTGTTGTGCTGTTTGTGGACTTATTAAGTCCTGCAAAAGTTGCGACGAATGCCGACCGATCGGGTTTTACAAAATGGAGTATATTCGATCGCCCGACAAGAATAACGTCCAATAAAAATAAAGAAAAAAAGTTTTGTTAAAATAACAATATTTTGCAGAAATAAACTATCGGCTATTTTTGCGCTATAACTTGTAAATTATACTCCCACTAATAATAATGTAGGCCTACTGTACTATAAATCATGCGATCGAATCTCAAACAGCGGGTTCCAAATCAAAACAAACGCAACTTCTAAATAATAATAATAAAAATTTACTTTATAAGCATTTACGTATTTGCTTTTCTTTCAATCAATTTTTATCTACAAGTATTTAAAAATAATGTACAAATTACGTTCTTTATTAAATGCGAAATTAATAAATATAACTTTCCCTCATTGTTGTTCCATGGTAAATATACAGAATTACTACTATATTTTCCTTTATAAGTAAAATAAATAAAAGATTTTTTTTTCGCTCCCCCCCCCCCCCCCCCACTCCTCCTCCCCTTCCCATAAAATGAATTTAAAACTTAATTTTTTTTTCTCTTTTTTTTTTTAACTATGTTTATCGCTGTTGTGCATTTTCTACAACTTAAGTAAATGTTTGTGATATTTTCAAAATCGTAAACAAGAAATAAAAAATAAAGAATAAAAAAGTTTATTTTTTAATGCAGTCGAGAAAATTTTGTATATTATTAATTTTTCAAAACAAAATAAATATTTTTGAGTAGTTTGCAATATTTTTTTTAAACTGGTGTTAACCATGGATTGTAGGTGAAGTGTGTTGCGCCAAGAACGTTACCTGTTTAAACACACAACACCGTAACTATGCAACACGTCTGATCTTCATCAATATACAGTTTAAAAAAAAAAATTATGCGAGTAAATAAATAATTTGCTTTCGACACCTTTAAATTTTTTTTAACTGACGTGAACACAGTTCGATTCTGAAAACGCGCACAAAAAAATAAAATACAGTATACATAAAAGGTTTATCTGTAAAGTTGGTTTTTATATTAACGTAGGTCATAAATCAATAATTATTATATTTCTTAAAACTCAACTTTCGTACTTTAAAATCCCAATATTTAACTGAAAGTTATTATTTAAGAATCACTTTTTTTATATGTATTTGGTCAGTGCTTGAATATAGATATTCGTAAAAAAATGATAAACATAGAAAATATTCAATAAACTATTCAAAGTACCGGTATTAAATTTTAAATATAACCAAAAAAATATATATAATAATAAATAAAATATTTGAACAAAAATTTCTAAAAAAAAAATAAATAAATAAATAAAATTGCGGTATTATTAGTGTTGTCCATATACAAACATAAACGTTTAACAGTTAAGCATATAAAACACAAAAACTCCATCAAAATTTAATAAATTAAAAAGTAAACATGAGCAATTAGCCCATAACAATCTTCTACAAATTTGACGTGTCTAAATTTCAAACTTCTCACTTGATGTTTAAAATCTTTAATAGCAACGGCTACTAATTAACGCGACAGTATTAATAATGAATTTAGATAAACAATTACTCCCACCCAAAACTCAACAGTTAATTGTATTTTTTAATTACCGGTTAAATTTTAACAGTACAAATATTACCTAAATGATTTATAATATTTAATCAATCCACAAACAAGTTGTCAACCCTTTCAATCAATTTATTGTTCAACTTTAGTTGTATTCTCAGGTGGAATTCCTCTCCCTCTATTCACCAAAGCTTTGCTTCATTCTCTCTTTCAGTGCATGAATAACTACAGTACGTAGCTTACTACGAGTAATACACCTGTCAAAATATTTTTAAACACTTAAAATTCAGCTTGATTTTCTCCTTTATTCTTAATAAGTTTTTCTTTCCCCTTTTTTTTTTTTAATGGAGAAAAGATAATAATACGGATTGTTCTCAGTGTCAGACTCGTGCTATTAGCACAGAACATTCTCCCAGGTGCATCATAAATTCTTTGTAGAAAAATGACTTTAGATTTTGGCTTTTTTTTTTTAGCTAGAAAAACCTGTAAAAAATTAAAACTTTATAATAACAAATCTAATAGCTAAATAAATTCTTTTTTTTTTTATTTGCTTTTTGTTGTCCCATCCTGCATGGGGAAAAGGATGAACACACTTCTGTATATGAGACCCTCTCTTAAAAATTCGATTCTCAGAACGATAATAGCTGATTCGAGTTGTACTGCTTTACAAGTCAGCTTTGTACAACCAGATTAAGCATTAATACAGTATTTCTACTTGGAAACATGAACGCCTCCGATTGGTTCGATCTAACGTCACGAACAGGTATCTCAAAAAATTCTTATCTCGTTAATATCATATTTGAATATGATTACACCGTCAGCAGCAGTACTAATTAGAAGATGAATAGTAGAATTATTTTAATTGATGTCATGCGACCTTCGCACGTAATTCGCGTACTGTTACAAAACACATCCAATCAAATCAAATCGTTTAACAGCAACTCACCCCGCACTTAAACTTATTATTTTTTTAAACAGGTAACAGCGAATTAAAAAAACAACGTTTCAATCCTTAATAATAATATTATTAAACTCTTATTAAAACTATTTTCCTCAATAAATGTAATGATAATTAAGCAACTTATTGCACCGGCTCTTAATAATATTTTGCTGATGAACAATTCTTATTTTACAATCTGAATAGCTATTAAATTTTATTTTTATGATTTCCGGCTAATTCTAAAGTTAAAGAGCTTTGACAAAATTACCGCCTTCTCTAGACGCTCCACCGTCATTGGTACTTTGCTGCCTTCATACAGTACATAAAAGTAAATTAAATTTTTTTTTATTTGAAAGCTGTTCCCGTAGGAGAAGTTGGTACAACAAAAGTCGGTTTACAAACGCGATCAAAATGAATAAAAATTTAAGAAAATAATATAAATTGTTATAATCTTATTAAAGTCATTTAAATGTCATAGCCTAGATAATCAATCATTAATTAAATTACAATAGAACCTCCGCAAATCGAAAACATTAATAATTTGAATATTTGGTCCGTTTTCATCCGCTCAAATTTAATGTACACATATCGATACATACATGTATTAATACACATGATCAGTACTGCAGGTAATTTGAATTTTGAACAGCTAAACCATTCTAAATAAAAACCCGTTTCCGATATTTGAGGAAGTGTTTCGTCTTCGTCTTTGGCCTCATCCAGCCATTTTGTAGATTACACTCCTTATTCATAATTACCGGTATTTTTTTTTTTTATTCCTTAAAAATCTATACAATCGAATTTGATTATGCTGAATCGTGCTGTCTTTAAAGTCGCGCACAATACCTTATTTTAAATACCGTAATGCAATATCATATGCCCACCTCTTTTGTGAATAATATTTTAAAAACTAAAAATTTTTCTATTTCACTTGATCAAAGTCGCTCCCTTCATTCTAAAACACTTAGCCAAAATTTGTAGTAAACAAATTACGGAACAAATATACAGTAATGTTAGTTTCCTTTAAGTTCTTGATATATCGTTTTACTGTATTTGACATTTAAAGTTGATTAAAAAACTTTTACCTCGAAAGTTCTTGTCTGTCAACCTACGCGCTTTCAAAATAATATTGTTGATAAAATTTTTAATTGCGTTTCAAGGTTCTCAGGTACCAAATAAAAATCGTCATGATAATGAGTCACAGGGAATTGATCAAAATGTCAGACAAGTGATTTGTTCATTTTTGTTGAAAAACAGACAAATTTTGAAATAAATCGCATTTAAATAGCATTTAAAATGCAAAAATACAGGTTTAAAATAATTAGCTAAAATGTAAAGTCATTCTATCGCTTGTTCGTTTCATAAAACAAGTATGAGCCACTTAGAAAATGTTAGAAATACGTGATAAAAATATGGGGAAAAAATTACCGGAAGTAGTGTTTCTATAAAAAAAAATATTTTTACGACCACCCACAAAGCGTTGATCCTGGAAAATGTGAGAAAATAAATAGGGAGAGAACTGGTTGAGAAGTTAACGAAATTGCGGTGACAAAAAGTCACGAGGATATCGAATCGATTTGTATGTCGTACGTAGCAGCACACCTGCCAACCTGACCTGACC
Organism: Polydesmus complanatus; assembly: GCA_034692225.1. Lineage (NCBI taxonomy): Eukaryota > Metazoa > Arthropoda > Diplopoda > Polydesmida > Polydesmidae > Polydesmus > Polydesmus complanatus. The sequence continues at coordinate 45,751 of JAQGAZ010000309.1, read as the reverse complement.
CTCCCCAAAAGAGACGAAAATACACGCACTCGAGTTGACAATGTACGAAGAAATCATAACTAGGTGTTAGGTAATAATAAATAAAAAGTGACGGAATTAATTAAGATGCGACGTCAATTTGTTAGGAGTAATTTGGCGTGGTGAAAGGGGTAGAAGATTGAACAATAAAAATCAACTTGGGTGTCCTAAAAAAATTTTATTAAGAAAAAACTCGGCTCCTTCTACAATGTGGGTGACGTCACCGAGCCTAAAAATAAAAAAAAAACGTTTAAGTACCTGACTCGGCGATATAAAAAGAGGTTGTTGTTGATGATTACGTCCTCCCTTTTCTTTAGTTTTGCACCTGTACCACGTGACAAGTTAATAAACACAGCAAAGGATAGAGACAGAAGAAAAAAAAACTAATAAAAATTGTCTCTAACAGAAGCTTAAATGAGATTAAAGGTAATTCGGTTGAGCGATTAGCGGCTAAGTCACCTTAAGAGAAGGCTAAATGAGTGACGACGCTATTCTTAATCTGTATGGCAGATCGAATCCTGTTTTATCTGCATCGAAAAAGTCTATCTATCCGCCGCGCATTCATGAAACGAGTACTGTACCATGATGTGTGATCAGGAAGTAAATAAAATTGTTTTTGTTTTGTTTTTTATTTGTATACGGTGCACTATGTGCCGTGCGAGGCGACAGATAACGCTAGCATTTATATATACGGTATATATAAAAAAACGATAAATAAAAAAAACACCCTAAATATTTTAATAGGTAGCTGGTTTATTATTGCAGCTAATTTATAAATTAACTAGACATTCTTTATTGCTTTCAATTTTAACCTGCTTTAACATCTATTTACTGTATTTCCAAATCAAATTTCAAAAAAAAAAAAAAAAAAAGGTTTATTAGCTCGGATCAACCTCGATTTATGTTATAATATCTACGAAGTCAATTACAATATTCATTCGATTTAATCTACAGCAATTTAATTCGTGAATTATGTTAAAAAGTGTCATTTATATCGTACATCCATACGCAAATTTTAACCAATCAAGATAATAAATTACCATATTGAGGCGCTAATTTAAACACAAACTTATAAATCAAATGAGTTGGAATTATCGAAAACAACAAATTCGCTGTCGACGAAAGCAATAAGACATTTAAATCACATCAGCAAAACATTTTCTTCATTGTATAATACTATAAAAAATTTTTTAATGTACAGTATGGTATATTAAATTTTTAAAGACGTAAAATCTACGTTTTAATTTATATTTTTTCCTCTTATTTTTCTTAAAGAATAAAAAAATTTAATGAAGTGCATAGCACCGTTGTATTAATTACTTCTCAGCTTCATTTTTTTCGAAGAAAAATCTCGAGGTGTAATTTGCAACCTCAACAAGTTAATTTCAACTTGTGTTAGCATTCAAATAGTGTTAATTTCCTTTTACGACTAGTAATTAAACTGCGCATGTACAGCATAAACTTAAATAAAAATAAAAATATCTGAAGCTCTTTCTCTCTTCGTTAGAAAAAATTTTTGCCGACATCATCCTCTAGACTAGTCTAGAGTTTGATGTTGGGTCCTGATGAACTGTACAAAATGTCTTAAAATGCGTTTGCGCATTAGTTCTATTTTCTTATGTGTGCGCCCTTTAGTGAATACCCCGTGGAAAAACATCTAAACTTAAAACCAATTATTTTGTTCTATACAAAAAAAAAAATGCTCTCCTTTTCAGACTCATAAATTAGCATAGTTTTCCCTTTTACTTATACACTGTACACAGTATTTTAATCTCTTTTTTGCAGCAACATAGATTAGTCGCGTTGCTTTGTAAACTGAATTCAGTGATCATAAAACCAGTACGCTAGATGGCAACAAAATACAGAATGTTTTTAAGTAACGTAACCAAATATAATTACTGTAAGAGAGCGGATTTCCAATTTAATAGGCCAGGTGTGGACCCAGCCTTATGGCAAGATATTCCGCCTATTGCCACCTAATTTGATCTTTTCAGGAGCGACCAAAAGCTTGTCCTCTAGGTCCTTGCGCCCTGAAGACTGGTCACCAGAACTTGTAAATCTCAATTTAAAAATTCATAAAAAGGGGGAAAAAACCGATGAAAAAATCTACTGTATTTTCGTTTCTACTTTTTTTAAAAATGAAAAAATTAAAGTTATGTAAATCACATTCTTTGTAATTATTTTTTTTTTAAAAAAAAAAAGTAAGAATCGTTAATAATGTAACGTGGTTTAATTTTTATTTTAAGCTCAACCAACGCAGACCCATGCACAACGTTGCTAAATACCCACAGCACACGAATAATTAATCTTTAATGCTTCTAATTCTTTAAGGTAAATAAAAGTTTAAGTCTCGGAAAACATCGAAAACTATCGATAGCCCTCTGCACACAGCTTAACTCTGACTTATTTACACGTGACGTCACAATGAACACAAATGCTGCTGCAGGCTATCGTATACTGCATAGATATCTTTTTTAGAGTGTGTTTTTCTTTTTGATGATAATAATATTATAGGCAGCGTATAAATATTGTAAAATTGATCAAACGAAATTAATAGGCAATTAACAAGTACCGTACGTATCTAATCGCATTGTACACAAATTGTTTTAACTCTTCCATACACACACACACACACTTCCCCATTCACTTCTAATATGTAGCGAGGCAATAAGATTTTTGTGTATTCGAATAATTTGAAAAGCAAACAAATTGGTTGACAAAACGCGTTTGAAGAGTCGAGAAATTAAGTCATTGTTCTTTATCAGACATACTTTACAGTTACAAAGTAGCTTCTCTCTTATATCAACACACATGTTGAGCTTCAATACAGTATGTACCGTAAATACTTTTTTTTAAAAAAAATACGTAATATTTATGTACATTATATACGGCAAACTATTTGATAAATGTACATCAATATACGCAATTCCCTTTCGATGAGAAAATAAAAAAAGATAACACATCTTTCGATTGACGTCGATGAAATTGCTGTCAATGATCGATGATCAAATATTGAAACGCATTCATTTGGGTTAGCAGATCACAAGGTTAAAAACTTCTCAAGAAAATATTCTCCAATTAAAAACTTACCAGTGCATCATTCATTTTTTTTGGCAATTTATTTCATTAATTATTTCCCAGAACTAATTAAACTAGTTTGAAATTTCTTCATTGTTTTTCTAGAACAAGATCAACATCTGTTTGTTTCTATTAAAGTTTAGTTTACAAGAATCGGGTTTTATAAGAAAAGCAAAAAAAAAAAAAAATAATTTCCTTTTTATAAGAAAAAAATGCTTTAAATAAAATTATAAACAATTTTGATAAAAGCAATTAATTTCGAATTTAACTATTCAATCGCTAATTGCAAGTTCAATTTAATTTCAATGATATTTACACGCCTATTTTCTTCACAAAAAAAACTTTTTTTTGTTGTTTATAATAATAATAATAAAATTTTTCCTCATCAATTTATTCACCTTGCATATTTGAATCTTCATTAAATTACCTATCCAAACACACATGCGCTTGAGAGAATATACACATATTCCCGCTTCGTTTTTTTTTTTTTTTTTTTGAAGCATAATTTGTGCGCGCGTCGCTCCATAATATCTAACAGATAGAAGCATAATTTAAATAATAAATTATTCAAACCCAAAAGATGAAACTATAACTTCAAACATTCATTTAAGAATTCGATTTAGAAGACTGAGAGAAAGAGAGAGAGAGAGACAAGCAAGCAAACGCGATGTGTGTGTATAAAAATTATACACATGTATGAATATTCCTCTCTAGTGTTTGCATTGAATACACATATATCTTACATAAGTGATATGCAAATTTCACCCGAATTTGCAAATTCTAAGGTAAACATTTCAAAAGCAAACTTTAGATACGTCGTCGTATACTTGTTTTTTTCTTTCTCTCCGTCTCCCATCGTAATAATATCTATATTTTAAGGCAAAGCAAAAGGATAGCTAAGAAATCGAGTATAAAAAAATAATAAAAAAAAAAAAACATTTGAGATTTCATTTATATAAGATTTCACGCATATAAACATAGTCTAAGAAATTGCTTGCTCGAATCTCCCCTCTTCACTGGGTTAAAACCAGAAGAAAAATAGCGTATAGTATAGGCTTTTAGTTAAGTTTTAAAATATATACGATGTAAGGTTGTAAATATTTAATAAACATATTGAAGTTTGTATATTTACGCATGCGCGCAACTGGCGTACCTACTATCATTTCAATATTAAATAGTTCTTTCTATTTTTTTTTTCTCTTTTTAAAAATAAGAAAAATAAAAATAAAAATTGCTAAAAAAATTAATATTCATGTTGAAATATCTGATTGTAAACGAGTTGGGATAGAGATTTCGAGTTTGATATAGCCTACTTTATTTATAATGTGAACGGTAGCAAGATGCAAAAAAGTCATATACGAGTTTCTTTAATGTCAACAAAGAATGTTTCTAAACACCAAAGTACTAACTGTAATTGCAAAAATATACTTTTAAAAACGATTAAAAGTTCTAGAAATGGCATGTTTTTTTTTTCTTTCACGTTTTTCTTATCTTCGCGAAGAGGGGGGGAGGGAGGGAAGAAGAGTATTTACCGTATTTTTGAATGTTAACACAACTGTCAAACATTTACCCAAAGGAAAAGTCATTAATAAAAATGCTCGGAGAAATCAAAAGTAATGTGACTGTTTGTTTATCTACCAGTTATTTTCATTAGAATAATTTATTAAAATCATTTTTTTCCCTCTTCTTCTTTAAGTAAATATACAGAAATTGATAAAAACTCGAGTAATGATTTAAAAATCTATTTATATTAATTTATTGACATAAAAAAAACCGCTGTACATTTCCATAACGTTTAATTTTAATCAAGTCTCTTAATTTTTTTTTTCCTGCAATTTGTAACGAAATAAAAAAGCAATTTGATAGAAGAAAAATTTCTAACGCTTTTTCAAAATATTTGCTTTTAAAAGACTTTGTTTACGCTCGTAATATATCTATATTTTTTTGCTTTTTTCTACGTCTTCGTAAATTATTATGAAGAATGAACAAAAAGAAGAAAGTAGAATAGAATAAAATAAAAAAAAAAGCTGTTGTAGTTTAATTTTCTCAACAAACTTCTAAAATAAACACATGTGATTGTCATCCATTATTCAATCTCTATTATTAAAAACGCATCAATTATTCAGAGTCATTTCATCTATCTTCTTCAACCACATTTTGCTCCGAGGAGAAATTCGTCGAGATAAAACGCGAAATTGTTGTTGGCCCCCACCGAAATTAAAAATTTGCTCTTGCCTCACTTCGCCTTTTCGTTTCTTTCGTCTCACGCGCATCTAATATTATCCTGACGCAGGAGGAACCGAGAGAATTCAACTCGATACAACCTTAGGCTCTCTCTCTCCCGAGTCGTGTACATGCGCGTGCAAGACGACGACAGCACCTACAATAACATTTATTTTCAGTTCAACAACAATGAGAAACGAGAAAAATCTAAACGTCAACACGTTAATAATAAATGCCCGTTTATTATATGATTAAATTTTTAAGATGAAATACTTTACCAAATTTGGCCTATCACTATGATAACCTAACCCCGTATAATAAAATCTGCGCAAACATTTTTCTATCTAAATGAAAAATAATTGCAAATTTTGACTATGCTTCATTTTATTATTGCGTTAATTAAAAACAACACTTCAGAATTATTAAACGAATCAAAGAATCAGTTAACGGTGGGAAAAAATCAAAATCCCTCTTCAAAAATAAAAACCTACATATTAAAAAAAAAAAAAACTTAAACTAGATTTTATTAATTATGGAATTACTTTAAATCTGCTGACGCGCTTTAAATAAATAAAATTAATTTATAAAACAGAAACCTACCATAGAATATTTTTTAAGGTTTCATATTGAAAGTGAAAGCGATTTATCTAATACTCTCATCGAGTCATAATATTATATTGTAGTTTGATGGGAGGTGGGAGAGAAAGTGGACCTCGATCGGTTTCTTAACCTTAAGCTTAGATAAACGTGGAATGGGCTCAGAAATCTTATCAACAAAGTAACAAATACCTTCCCATGTAACGTTCGTTCGATTGTAAATAAATAGCGCATAAGATAAAGCGAGCGGATGAAATTTTAATATCAACTGTCAACGATGTCACCATGACATGCGAGGCTAATAATTTAAGTAACAAGGTTAAAGGTCTTAATTGCAAGAATAAGCAACCTTTATACATGTACTGTATGACGTAGGAGATTCACCTTTTTTTCCCCCCCTCATCAATCAACCGAATGCAGGATGTAATAGGACTCAGTACATGTATTTACAAACGGAACACACAAGTACGATACGCAACAAAGCATTAGTTCGGACGACTTCAATTTAGAAAAATAAAACTAACATAACTATTATTAGCGCTAGATCCATGATTAATCTAGATTTAAGCATCCATTGACAATGAATGCCATAATTAGTTGCTGCTTAATGATTTAGTTTAAATTTATTTTTGGTTTGTCACTGGTCTCATACGAATAGTTAGTGGGCCAGCGCATGTTCGCCCTATTTCTAACACTCGTTCAAGTTCTAATTTTGTTCCAAACAAAGATTTCTAATAAATCTAGTACCGGTACATGCAAATCTTATTTTGTTTTATTTAACCCTGGTTTTACAATGATTTCAGTTAGTATATGACTAAGCTTTATTGATATTACAAAAATATTAAATTAAAAGATAAAAAGAAAAAGCGAACAAGTTCTATAGCGAATTTCTGAACCTGCGCATGTGAACACTATTTTTTCAATCTTGTTCTAGAAATATGAGAAAATTTTAAGTCGCTTATTCTAGATTAATAAATACAACGGTTCTATTAAATAGAACTGAATTTCAGTTTTCCAGTGCGATGCATATTTCTAGCATAAAATTAAAAATGTAGCCTATTTGTTTAACAATTTAAATTGTTTTTTATTTGCTGACTTAAGCTCATTGTTCAACGCAAATTTAAATTTTATTCAACAAAAATTAAAACTAGAGTAAGAAATTTTCTCTCCAAAATGTGTGTTTTTTTTTTTTAAAAAAATAATAATAATAACCAAATTTTAAATTAAACATCATTAAGTTCAAATTGCACAGTAAAATAATGAACAAATCCTACGAAAACTTTCGGCCTATTCTCGTTATCAGAACTATCAAACAAAAACAAAAAAAAAAACATTAACTCCAACAAATCCCAAATTAAAATAAATCCGTCGACAACATTGAAAAATAACTGACAGATGTTTGATCTGCTAACTCTTAAACCAAGTTCTGGATTGAGGAAAACTGGTCGTTGGATATTATTATGAAGCAGTGAAAGTAGGGACCCAAAAAATATGACATGTGGTGGTAAAAAGCGAGTAAACATTGGCGCTATAAACGATTGTAAGCGGAATTGTTGGACCTTCTAACAACTTATAACCTCGTATACTTGTATATCTTTTAGGGAGCAACTTCCAATATAAAATCAAAATATAAAAGAGATGAATAAAGATGAAAATATCGATGAAGGAGGAGAGTAGGTTAAGGGGTGTGGGGGGAAGCAAGGAATATAATCAGAGCTTTGAACCAACCCCTGGCAGCACAAATTAAGTCGATCATCACTGTTTCCTTTAACATCCTATATACACTTATATAATTCACTTCCTATATTATATCAATATAATTCTTATCAATCCCCCCATGAATAAATGCATCGCCATGTATTTTTCTACCCGATAGCGTGGAATTGGCCGAAAAACTTACACTAGCTAAAATAAAACAGAAGAGGAGGGGAGATGAAATGAAAGAGAATCAAACGGTTATGTATACACAATACTGTACTGCACTCGGAAAAGTGTAGCGCGAGGATGAGGATGGGATAGGAGAAGGATGATGATGATGAAGACAGTTGCGCGTTCATTCATCAAAGTAAAAAAAAAAGTGAAAGATGGAGAGTGAGTGGAGTGCAAGGGCTGCTGGATGAATTGAAAGCGAAAAATAGTAAAGCTAAAAGATCCCAGAATGCATGGTGGATAATCCCATTAACTCTGTGTAAACATTTTTGATGAAATCATCGTATCGAAACGGTTTTTTTTTTCTTCTTCTACTTTCGTCTCTAACAAAAAAAAAAAAAAAATCGAAAGCCGTAGAAAAAGTACGTTATAGCGTTTACGCATAAGTTATACATACACATGTATTAAGTGTAGTAGTAGACCATAATATATATTGGGTAAAAATGGAAATATACTGCACTTGTACGGGCACCAGCTTTTTGCACAATCGAGAAAAAAAGCGGCTTACACGGAACAGTATACAAAATTCGACAATCACAATAGCTGAGTGATGTTGGAAAGCAAAAGATAAATATGAATACGAACCATGCACCGTTGCACGTAACATTAAAACTTTAAATAAATGTTTTTAATAAATAAAACCGATATCAATAATATTCAGTTAAGTTAGTTAAAAAGCTTTCAAAACGTTCCAGAATCAAGCAAAATCTAGAAAATTAATAATCTTAGCGGAGAATGCGCATAGTGAAGTCCGAATGTATCGCTAAATTAATAGCAAATGAAGTCGGTTATAAAATTAAAAGTATCGATTGTAAATTTAAAAATAAATAAAATTAAGCATTGGATAATAATATGTAATAGTCGCACCCTGTATCTCTAAGCTTAAAATTGGTGTAGGACTAAGGAGCACTCGTAAAGTTAATGGCCTGTGGCTCATTCAATTTATTCAAGCCACGTGAACAAGCTTCTCTCTTAATGTTTCTATATATTTTTTTATTTTTTTTTTTGACGTCATTTTTCTCGCGCGTAAAAATTGATACGTTGACATCTTCTACTCAAACACGTACAGTGTACATGTAGTAGTAGTTGGCACCGCAAACCAAAATACATAATATTCAAATAAGAGACAGTGACGACGCAGCGAGTGAAATTTGAGAAACAAAATTCTGCATAGAATTGCGTAATAATATGCAAGTAGCGGGCAAAATGCGTTGTTATTGTTTGAACACGGGTAGGCGATATCTCCTACACCGAAAATCCCTCAACATCACAAAACGCATGATTTATAATATAAATATTTCTTTATCCCAAATAAACTATAATATCAAAAACTAAAAATAAAAAAAATACCGGTACATAAATAAAAAAAAAAAAAAATTACGAAACTAAACATCAAATTTTATTTCGCTATTCGTAGAAAAAAATTAATTTTCATAAAAAATAAAACAGCTAACAAATAATATGTAATTTCCATTACGTATTTGCAAATACAAATTTTAGAAATTTTTCTCTTTAAAATAAACAATATTTTTACTACAACGATGAATAATAGTAGATTGATCAGCTGTCAAATTTGGAACTGCCGTTATTAACTGTATGACGTCACTTAGTCAAATTTGTATTGGAAGTGTGTTTTATGTGGAGTGAAAAGTGCAGTTGTGTACTCTGATCCAATAGAGAGGGTGGAAAGTGGGTGAGGGGGGAGCGGCTGTGTGTAAGCCACAGCTGACTCGATCCAGCATAACATAGCGTGATGACAATTCAATTAATAATATTAATAATAATAATAATTTCCCTCTGCCTCCCACACTATTAACGATCAAAATGCCTGAATAAAAGTAGGAAATTCCAAGTGCGTGTTTAGATTTGAATTGAGCCTCGAAATGTGAGTTTCCTTCGTCTATAGTCTATACTCTATGCCAGATACACTACGCTACCTATGTCTAGAGTAGAATTTAATTTTTTTTTGGGCCAGCAACTACAAAGATAAAAATGCTTGATAACAACTTAAGAGTGTGTTGCTTCAACTTTTCAATGTTGGGTACAAGCATGTGCGATTTAATAATGCACACGTCATGTTTGTTTTTTTTTGGTAAAATAAAATGTAGTTAGAAAATTAATTTAATGCAAATCAAAAACAGAGAGCTAAAGCAAAGAAGAAAATTATGTAGAAAATACGAGTAATTAAAATAATCGGTAGAATAAATTAAATCAATTAGCAAATCATACTCGTAAATTAATATAACTAACATACTGTATTAACTATTAATACGCGTAGGCTACATGTGCATTGAATTTCTCAGTACAAAATCTGTAGTCTACGAAGTTCTTTAAATAACGTAGTTAAGTCCGAATTACGGTCTATAATAATTTTGTTTTTTTAATTTCATCTCATTAGTGACTTATTGCTCAGTCACACATTAAATGATTAAAGAATCATTAAATAAAAAGTTATTTGGCGCAAAGATTCCAAAGTGATATTGTCAATCTGGTCTTTTTAAAATATGGTACCGGGTAATAATATTGAACCATCAAAACAATACATTTTTTATTAAAAATGATTACAATCTAGAAATTTAGAACATGATTGTAAACATTTCTTCAAATATTTTCATAACTTTCATAAATTTTGAATGTAATTTTTTTCGGGCAAAACTATTATTTATTATCTGGCTAGACAATAACTCCCTAATATTATTATGCACAAAAAGCTACAGTAACGGCACATGTAAACCTACGAATCAAAAGCACAAAAGCAGCGACGCATAGTTAAAACATAATTTTATAATATTTACGCTCGCAAATTTTGCAGTTACGAAACCCGACTAAGATAACATTTATTCCATAAAATGAAACTAATAAAATGTTATTGTAAAATAAAAATTACTTTAAGTTAAAGTTATTCTTAGCCATTATAGTTTGTTTTTTTACCAGATTCTAACAATTAATAATTATGATATTATCTTGAAACAATAATATTTAAAGTGACCAATAAACTTAAATTCTAAAATTTAAATTTAAAAAATAAATAATAGAAAATTCAAATAAATAAAATATAGACTATAGAAGTACATGTACGTGTATAATAGAATTCTACCAACGTTATAAAAGACAATAAAAATTTTTTTGAAATTTTTATTGGAATTCAACGTTCATGACAATATGGAGGAAAAATAATATACCGGTAGCGCAATAAAAATTGGCAGTTCCAAAATTACAATAAACGCATAGTGATGTATTTAATATCGCTATATTGATCAAATAAACAAAGGCCATTTTTAAATACCACATGAGATAAAAACTTCGAATTTAGCTTAAACAGGCATCGCAAATATTAACATTCTAAACAATTTGTACGGCATCGTTCTATATTAGCTTTCCGGTGTTTTAGGACCAGCAATAATAATAATATTGTACTTAAAAAGAAGTTTGTTCTTTTTATTTTCGTCAAACACCGTTTCAATTTCTATTTTTCTATATAATTTAATGTGTTTATCATGGCTATAACAATTGTGTATTTAACAAGATAAAAATAAATAATTCTCGTTTTCCATTTTAAACAGTAGGCCTTCATTTTACAATACGGGGAAAACAATTAAAAATTATTTATCTTCCATTTTTCATTTTACCACCTCAAAGCAACCGAAATGGAGAGAAAGAGAGATGTAATGTGTGTTTCTATAGAAACCAAGCTAATATCGATTGCGGCGTGCATTAGAAAGAGGAAGTCATCATTGCATTGCGACCAAACAGTCTTGTCGCCGCCAAAATTCTCCAAAAAAATACAACTTTTTTTTAGCAGGGCTAATGTAGCGTTATTTGAAATAAATAGAGTACCTATAAGATATTTCACTACCGGTAAAAAAAAATACATGGTAGATTCTCGGATTTTTGTTCTAAATTGCGCTTTGAACGAACATTTAGTGCTATCAAATAGCAAATAAAATGTTGAAAGTATATTTTCCTTGATTAAACATTGCGATATATCGTACACCTGCCTTTCTCTCTCTTTTTTTCTCTCCCCAATCTACTACTCCCTCTCTCCTGGTGATAACAAAAAGTTTTATGTGGTCAACCTGTTGTTAGGTGCGAAGTTCGCTTTGGGTGGCCCACGTCAGCGCTTGAAATAATCAAGTAAATATTTAATCAAAAAAAAAAAAAAAAAACTCGCGGGTAAGGTTTAACTCACAAAAAAACATTAATATTAATAATAATTTTCTGTTCGCGCTCACAAATTATTTGAAACCCATAGAGCACAATCAAATTAATTTGAACGGGAAAATTAAATAAAAATTAATTATTATTAACATTTAAAAATGCTGTACTGTATACCATAATGGGGCCCAATACCAAGATAGATGCTAATACTTCACCGTTTCCACAGAAAATACAAGTTCAATATCGAACATAAAGAAAAAAAACGAAGTATAGCAGTTGCAAAGCTATTTTCTAGAACAAAATTAAAAATTTAGGTAATGCAGGTATTTAAAAGCCATACAAAACAAAAAAATTATTTCATTTACCGGTAACGTTTTTTATTTTAATTTTTTCTTAGTAGGCCCTACCGGTAGTAGTTTACAAATAATAAATTTGTAAATTTATCATTTAACTTTCTTTTAATCCAAATTTAATATTGCCAGATTTCTGAGACTTGGCTTTAATCTGCGCATTCGCCATTTGAAATTAATTAAAGATTCTCGATAACTTATTGGTCATTATTCATTAACACTCTAATACATATTATTTGAGTTTAGTCTTCTAGACTAGAAAACCATTTCCAATAACTTGCTTAACTTATTGCTGAAACATCCTTTCTACTTGTAAAATTAAGATAACGGTAATTAAAAATCAAATATAAATAAATAGCGGTAATTTTTAGTGAACAGAAATGTGAGAAATTTTTCTACCTCTAACTTCTAATAAACTTTAGACTTATACATAATCTCATAACCAAACTAGAATAGGCAAAATAGAATATTTAAAAAACAAATAATATTAATATTGAACGAGTGGTGCCCAAAGGGTATCGCTTTTAATTACTGTAATGTAAATCTGTTCTTAAGTTTCGCACTTGCAATTTCACATTAAAAAAACCAACACTCTGCCCATTCTTTTCTTTCCCACTTCCTCACCAAATAAGAAGAAAAGATCAATATTTTCACTTTGTAAAATCAGATTAAGAAAGATGAAGCATCAGCGTTGAGCGTATCCATTTCGATAAGATCAGCGTTGAAGAACATGAATGAGTAGTGAAGTTCCTCAACTGACAAAAGACGAAAAAAAGAAAAGAAAGAAAGGTCAAGTCAAGCCTTTTCAAATGTCCAAAATCCATGTAAATGTTCTCAAGATCTTCAGATGACAATGCAAATACTGTACAAACACACGAGTGCAATGAGGAAAGTGTCCCCACCATCAACACACCCACACCTCTTCTCCACTTTTTGTTCACATTTCCCCCAAAAAACAAGGTCAACTTAATCGGATTTGCAAATTCACACAGGAATCCAATTTCACATGTTCTCATCATCCATTCAAACGAATTTTTTTAAAAAAATAATTTAGCTTATTTTTATTTGACATGTGTAAATCACCTTCAATATTATTACGAAAGTGCAATTAACTTTCCATTATTTTCTTTTTGCTCATATGTATTCATTTAAGCAATACACAGAGACTTCGCTTTGCATCCTAGAGACAGTAAAAAATATAATAATGAAAAATATGGGTATAATAAATTTTGTTTAAAAAAAAAATTAAACTTTTTATGTTTATGCAAATTAGTAAGTCTTTTAAACGAATGAAACAGCCAGCAAAAACTCAACTTACTGTATTTTGCAACTGTACCATGTGTAAATTCAACTGCACGCACTTCAATAAAACTAGTCCGAAGGCAGGCATTCGAATCTAGTAGACTGGTATTATTTTAGTTAAATTAGTTTATTTATTTATGCATATTTCTGTAAATTTTGGCGAATATTGCGCCTTAAGAAAAACAAAACAAAAACAATCACTAAGCTTATGTTCTTTATGTCTTCAAGTTGTACGACATGATAATACACTTAAAAAAAACCATTAAAATACGTCTGGTGAAGTCTCAATGCTGAACTGGGTGCGAACTGACAGAACATTCCAAAAAGCTGTGTATTTTTTTGCATTATAATAATATGGGAGAATAATAAAAATACTACGTTTCTAAAAATACGTATTTAAGAAAAAAAAATTCAATTGCAAAAATAAAAATACGTGTGATTCATTTATTTTTAATTATAAAATAATAACTACTTTATTTTTAATTACAATTTTTCTATCCTCAATTCATTTACTCTATACAAGACCATTTAAAAGTTCGTAATTTTCTTAACTTAGTTGTGAAAGGTAATATCGTAATGCGCCAGCAAGAATTTGTTTTTCCTTTTGAACTACCGGTACGTCGAGTTTATCTGCACATCAACAAGCGATACGTGTATTACTAAATGACGGAGGGATGCACAATAACATTCCAAACAAGTTAGCATTGAAGTGTAAAACAAATACAGGTATAAACGATAAAACAGCGGACACTAATTAAGGAAAACCTCCACAACAAAAAAAAAAAATAAACTTCAAAAAAAAAAAAAAAGAATAAGAACTTCAAAAGAAAATAATTGAAAAACAGAGTTATAAAAAAATATATATCCAAGAACGTTAATTTATGCGAAAGTATTATTCTTCTTATAAGACATTAATAACGGCGACAGAATGATAATCATAGTGGGATATCTTTTAAGATTCTAAATATTCTCGTCAAAGGAGCCTCATCTAAAGCTTTCTTAAGGATTGAAACGAGTCGGCTAATAAATTCTTTCTAATTTATCCAGCCATTTGTCGTCGTCGTCGGTAGAAAGAGAAAAGCCACCACCAAAATTATACTGCAATGTCATTGGAATCACGGAGAGATCTAAACATGAGTTCTCATCATCCCTTTTCTTTCGGCTCAACCACCCCTATCATACCCCTGCCTGCATCCCCCCTTCCTTTCTACAATTCCCCAGAATGCATCAGCACTACAACCGCCTCATCAGCTTAATTCTCTCTTCTCTGCACTTTGTTAGTCGATATAAAGTCAACAAAACAGGGAGGGGAACTCCAATTAGGCGGCCTGAATTTCTTTTCCGGCAAAACAATAAAGTTATATAGACGAAAGATCAAACTGACACACACAAGCTTCACTCAACCTCCACCAGGCGTCCCAAACATCAACGGGCGCCTGCTTATTACGTCACTCTTTTAATAACCAATCACACCCACTCGCGCGTCTGCTGTTTAAACAAGATCCTACAATTAATCTTTTCCTCTAATTTTCCTTATTCGATGACAATGCTAACGAAATAACTAAAATCATCATCTATCCGGCAAACGGAAATTACCAAATCACATTGAAATACGTTTGCCTTTTAAAATTAAAAAATATGATACACATGCAACGATTAATAATTTTATATTTAAGTTTCAGTATTGATTTTTAATCATTAGCGCATCCTATTTACGTCAAATCAAACTCAATCTCCTTACTATTTTTAACCTGCTATTATCAGCTATTTCTTCTGACGTCAAACTCATTGAACACTCTTATGCTGCTGCATTCTTATTGGTAGTTTATCATGTCGGAAAACAAACTTTACCATCCGTCTGCTGAATTTATTTTATACCGAAATTAAACGAGTTAATGAGTAAACACGCGAGCGTACTTTTTTTATACCATTGGGTTTATACGAGCTCGTAACAAAACTACAGGCAATGCAATTACAATTAAATATTGGCAAATCTAATCTATTTGCATATATTTACGTGCTACATTTTAACCAACAAAAGTTTTTTTTTTTCAGTTTTCAATAATAATTGTTGCATAAACAAAAACCACTGTGATTACCCCAGTTTACTCAAATTCTCAAACCATGAGGAGTGAAAGAGAGATGGAGAGAGAGAGAAAAAACAATTTATCAATTCATTTAGGTGCAAAGTAAATTTTGGCTAAACCATTTGTATGCGGTGTTGACATGAGCGAAGCAGGAGCGAGGAAAGGCGATATGTAAATTCTAAAAGTAGGAGAAAAATATATCCAAAACAACGCTGATTCGATTCTCAGCACCATGCTCGAGAATGCGCGAGGCTTAATACTGACTATAGGTGTCTCATATTTGTGTTAGTTATACATTTATAATACAGTAATATATAAAACTTATATGGTGACGTATATAACCGTTTATAACAGTCTAACACAGGAAAAGCGGCAGCAGGCATATACATAACATGAGAGAGAAGGAGCGCGTGCAGATAGAAAGAGAGAGAAAACGCTTTTATTCTATGATCAATATCTGGAGATCTACAGTAAATATTCTCTGCGTGGCAGCTTTTATTTTTCTAAGCCTTCCAAAAGTCAACATCGCTACCATAGTCAAACAAAATGCGCTGATTTCGCTGGCCACAGCTCACTTGGGCACACTTTGCCATCAGCCACCACCGCATCAGCTACCACTACCACCAGCATGCAACGTCGCACATATGGACCAAAACAATCCCAACAACAACAACAGTGAGCAGCAACAAGAGTAAAAACAGCAGTTACAATCGGCAATAATAAAACAATGGGAAGAGAAAGAGAAAAAAAATATAATGCCAGTACAAACGCCCTCAAGTTTTCGACCTCAAAAAACCAGCACGTGCTCTTTTCGATCACGTACTCAGATCATCATCATGGTAAAAGAAGTTACCGAACTCAGCTGACGAAAATACCAAACCAAGAATATAGGGCCCTAAAACTCTCGCATCAATACTTAAAGCCAACGCTTTTAATCAGCCAACCGGATATGAGTAGGAGCAGAGAAACGTCGTAAGCATTTGTGAAAAGTTGTTTGGCAAATGGAAAGAAAGAGAAGTAGGAGTTCAGCCTCGTTTAAAGTGAGAAAAGAAAACGCCTTCCGATCAATAAGCCTTAAGTCTCATCAATAATCAATCTTTCTCCTTAATTCGATTTTCCTACTACGATACTACATAATAATCTTTAATCGGACTCGCAAAAAAAAAAATGTCATCGATGGGGTCATCTATTTTGAGAGTAAGGAATAACCAAGGTTCCGGCTGAACTTTGGTGCGTCACGTAAAAAAAGGGGCCGATTATCATCTTATTTCAGCATAAGAACAGGCCTTTTGCTACTTCGAATACAGATGCGTCGTTAGGAAGGATCACACGAGGTAATATAGAATTTATGACGCATATAAACTCATTTCAAACCTTTTCTTTTCTTTTTTTTTATATAATGAAACTAATAATTTTATCTTATCTTATTTTTGGTGTGTGTCTACACCCATTCCTTATCTGTCACTACCCATTGAAAAAAATAGAAATTTCTACAGTATTTATTTTCACATTTTCTTTTGTACTTTTTTTGGAGGGAAAATAATTATTTCCCACGATTCCCTCCATCGCTCTTTGCACTCAAGACTTTTCTAAAACCGCTTTTACATTCACACGCTTTGGTCATCATATTTATAATTATCATAGAAACGTCATAGTTTAATAATTGCTTAGCCAACACATTGGCTCGATAAAAATTCCATCACACTCACAGCTAATCTTTCTCTTTTACAGCTAAGACGTGTGTGTGTGTGTGATTAAGGCTTATCAGGTGCCCCATACTAATTTTAAACCTTTGTCACCATTCTCTCCTCTATTTAATGTCTCGAATTATCGCCTCACTTAAAATCATACATTATGTGTTCATTTCCTGTCGATTAATCTCACTCATTTATAAAAATTTAAAATAACTTTAACCTCAAATGAACTCTGCAAATATCGACATTTTCTAACCTGATACCTACATTATTCGTATCTTCGCTACTTTTATCGGCGTTTGGTATTGTTATTACATGTATTATTTTTAAAAAAAATAGATAAAAGTATTCACAATCGCTAATTATTTATTTGAATAGATAGTTAAAATACTCGAGAGTCGGATAAGTTATTTAAAAAAAAAAAAAACTGTCCGGACCAATAATACCCAGGGATAAATATCCACTAACACTGATCATCACCATCTAGAAAACGCCAACGCTTTTGCTGCTGCTGCATTCGAACGCGGGCAACACAACAATCACACACTCACAGATATCGATTTATATTATTCTTGGTATAAGACTTTTGAGATGGTGAGAGAAACTGGTTGTCATGGTTGCAAAGACTTTTTTTTTTTTTATTTCGCAGCTTCTTTCCGAAAGAGTAAGGTAGCGGATAAGCATCATTTAATGCCAAGGACCTACTGCAGCCTTCTGCGCAAACGCCATCGCTCTTTCTTTTTTTAAAGTTTTCATTTATCAAAATATCACCCGTTATTCAATTAAGACTTTTGATAACCAATAATAAAATTTTTAACAATTTTTCATTTTAATTCCATTTTCCCCCCTTCTTTTTTTTTTGAAGCGAAAATGCATTTAAAATAATATAAAAGCGTACAAATCATTTCATCAACCGAATGCAAGATGGGATTTTCATTGTACTTGTACAACGTACTAGTGAATAGCCCTCCATTTATTTTCAAGGGTCCATTATGCGGTGACGCGCATGTAAAGCACTTGTTTATACCAATAAACACGCGGAGATTTTTCGAAACAGGACACAAAAAGAGCTAAAATATCATCGATTAGAATGGGGAAAAAAGCCGCCAACATTAATATTTTTCAGTACTGTCAACGACCTAAACCCGGCATGAAGAAATATTAAATATAGGGGAGTCTGATCATCTGCGTACATTTTGCAAAACGCATGATCGGACGAGTGTTAATTTTGTGGCGTAAAAACACGTGACACGTGCGTATTTTGGCCGCAATTAAAATTTGAAGTTGATTTGTACTGCAGATAAAAAAAAAAATTAAAATTGAGATACCGTCCGAAAGTGGTCTTTTTATGTGTATGAAGGGGCAGGCAGTAGCGGACGGACGGTGATCGCTTGGATGAGCGCGAGGGAAAAAATTTACAAATGGAAACATCTGTGCAGTCTACAACTTCAGTCGACATTATTATTAGCCATTATTAAGCATATCTTCGACCATAACTAATAATAATCATTTTAATTGCAACTTTTTTTTTTACCTGGCGTGAATAAACGTTGTGTTGCACGTGGACGTTTATGTCGTTTACTCGCTCGGAAAACCCCACCTCAAAAAAAATATAATATACACGGAGTATAAAATAATAATAACAAGAATAAAAAGTCGCCTACGAAAAAACAGGTGAAAATATTATTTTAACTGCATATGACACATCTGAAAATTGCTACATTTATATTTCTTTTTTTTGTTTTTTAGTATATTAAAGTTGTTCTGGTGACATTTAACGATTATTGATTGGTGGCATCGACCACATTTAATTTAGACAAGGGAGTTCATGCATTAAAAATAAAAATTAGTTGTTTTAATTTTTAAAAATATTAAAATTTTAAATCAAAAGCAGTTTTAAATTATTTTAAAAATATATCTAGACAAGAAAATCAATTCTTAATTTAAACATTTAACGTTCTAATTTTATTATATTTTTTTTAAAAAAAAAAAAGTAATTATGATATTTATTTTAAAATGACAGTAAAATAGTTGAAATAAATACTTAAACAAACAACGCTCGACTTCACAAAAATCAATAACAGCGTTTTCTAGAAACGGAATGAAACACCGTTTTAG
The DNA here is from genome assembly GCA_034692225.1 of Polydesmus complanatus. Classification (NCBI taxonomy): domain Eukaryota; kingdom Metazoa; phylum Arthropoda; class Diplopoda; order Polydesmida; family Polydesmidae; genus Polydesmus; species Polydesmus complanatus. The sequence continues at coordinate 26,197 of JAQGAZ010000309.1, read as the reverse complement.
GAATTATGTTCATTTTTCTTTTCTTTCTCAATTTTAAATTAAATGTGGGAACAGACACAAAATTAAATCAATAAACGATTTAAAAAAAAAAAAAAAGATTTCAATGTAAATTTGCAATAGAAATTATACTTATAAACGTTATTCTACTCTTATTTACTTGAGTTTTTCCACGACCTAAAGAGAGCTTTTAGCGAAAATATTGATTTATAAATTACACTAAAAATGCTCCTATTTTTAGACCCTCTTCACTTTAAAAGATGCTAGCCAATATTTACCAATTATTTACACCATATTTAATATTTACTACGAGAGCTAATATTTTCAAACTTATTTTTTCACTGTCACTCTCTCTATCCACACATCATTTTATCCCAACAGATCAAATATTTTTTAAAAAATTATCTTCAACACTTTTACCAAATATTATTTCGACTAATATTTATTTATTAATATCGCAAATATAAACAACAAAAATAATAATAATAATGATGAAGTACTGTGTTTCAATTTTTTTTTGCTCTTTAGCTCTTTACTTTTAAGTTGCACAATACGAGGAGAACAAAGACTTGACAGCATTGGCACTGGTTTTTTTACAATACATGTAGGCCTACTGCTCTATGTGTAATAGTGAATAAATTATTAATTTAAATACATATATACGGTATTTATTTTCAATTTAAATATGAATTTTCAAAATTAAAATAAAATACTGTATTATTGTAATAAATATAAATTTTTAAAAAGCGATCAAATATTGTATTAACAAACCGTTTTCTCTTAAATAAACACACCATGGCATTGGCAATCATCATAATAATTTTTTTTTATATGTGTTGCTTTCGGAATTTTATGACAATAATAATTATAAAATAATCAAAGTGTACGTAAAAATGCGACACATCGTGTGCAAATGTGTTCAACAACTGCATTTACTTCGCGTTTATTTTATTATTGGTAAAAGCACCGTGAACTAAGTTTATAGACTTACAACACTCCAAAGACCAGATGCGTCAAAAAAATTGACATGACCGTTGTTCAAATACTGCTAAAACTACCCATTTACTTATACATTATTCTAAATGCAAAATACAGTACACAAAAATTTGAAAATTATTAAAAGAATTTTGATTTCGCTAATTTTTTTTTAAGTTTTTGATTTTACAATAGAAATCTATTATTGTGTATACAGTATAATCCAAACATAAGCGTGCATTAATTGATTCGCGCAATAATATCTATATTTACATAAACTTTCATTATAAATATTAACATATAAATTATTAAAAAAAAAATAATAATAATTTCAGTGCTATATTTAACAAATTAAAAATATTTAAATTTCGTTAAAGTTTACTGTGAACTATTTTTATTACGTTATTGATTTTATTTAATCGTAAATTTTGAAATAAATAATAATTTCAATGCTATATTTTACGAATTAAATTCTTTTAAATTTAACTACAGTACTGTCAATGATTTTATTTACTCGGTAAGAGTTATGCTCTTTTATGTTTATGATGTCTTTCATAGAAAGTTTCAAAACGCCTAGTCAAAATTTATTGATCTAAATTATACTTTAAAGATGGCGATTCTACTATTTTTTTTATTAACAAATATTTTAAAAAAAAATGGTCTGGCGACTTGAAAATTTCCCTTATGGATTACGTGCTCGAACGCGTGTAAAATGTTCCGCCGGTAACTAAAATCTCACTCGTCGTATGCTCGTCGCCGTCTTTCTACCAGAGAGCTTATACATTTTATAAAACAAAAATCAATGATGCGAAACTAAAGCATGTCTCACATAATATGTCGCCGTAGAGTTAGTACCGGGTACTTGTCCACCGTCGGTGTGTTGATCCGTCATCCCTAAAAGTGAAACAGGGATAGCGATATACAAGTGGGTGAGATTGGATTCGTTTGAATGCAAACCGCGCTTTCAATCCGCCCTAAAGCATTAATTAGTAGTAGGATGACTACAATTTTCTTCTGCTGTTTTCTCACTTTCGACTTAGAAAAGTAAAACTATTTTCCATTACACTGAATAGAGAAAATGCGGTAAAATTCAATTCCCCAACCTCCCTTCTGGAAAATGCAATCTACATTTTCATGCCAAAAAAGTAAAAATCGATCGCTCGGTAGGCATAAAACTAAATGACCATGGTCATTACTTTATTGAAAACCACCAAAAGCTTTCAATAAACGCAATCATGCAAATTTTCTTCATTTCTTTTGCTAGATTTTATAAAGTTAAGTATAGTCATGGACTCATGGCTGTAAAAATTGCCAAATAACATTATAAAAAAAAATGTAGGCTATCTATACAGTAACTTTATTACGAACAAATTATTAAATTAGCATACTAATGGCACCTTTAAATTTGCATTGAGAATTTCGTCATTGCAAAACTCGTAATGAAAAATTATCATGAAATGATATTCCACTTTTGCCTCCACTCTTTATCAAAATTTGAAACTTAATTCACTCAATTATTTTTTCCCCCTATTAGAAACATAATTTTTCTATTTAACAACGCCATCTATCTTTCATTTGAGTAAGAGCATTGAAATCGTTAAATAAACATGTTTTTCAACAAAAAGAAGGAAAAAAAAAAAACCCCCCCGCTTTTTAAAATTATGCACTTTATAGTTTCTATTTGGAAAACGTTAAAATGATTGATTTTCATTTACTGTATTAAAAAAATTCTACTTTTTGGATTTTAATATCGATTACTTCTTTCAATATAATAATTTTTATTTCTCGTTTATTTACATTATCATGATTATAAATTACTGATATACTATACACTAAGTTCGGCCTTAATAATTTTCACCAGCTATAAATAAAGTTTTCCCAGACTTTTAAAATATTTACAGTTCAACGGTATTAAATTAAAAAAAAAAATTCCTATCGCAAAATCAATGAAAATAAAAGTTAGCTTTAGCTAAGAACTTTTCTAGCTAATAATATTTGCCAGTGCGTATTAATTAACACCTTGCACGTGCAAAGTGAAACAATTAATGAGCGAGAAAAAGTTTGCTTTGCAGGTTTTGCTCGGTGACGATCTTAATTGAAGTTTTCAAATCTTATTAACCGACATATAATTCTCACCACCACCACCACCCTTCACTTCTCATCAAAATCTACTATGCACACGCAGATAGGGGAACCTTTATTACTCTCTATCCTTATATTGCTCCGCTAGGTTTCAGCTTTTTTTTTTATTAATAAGATTCACGAAGATGCGAAAGTTAGCCAGAGTTATTTTTAATTTTCCTCTGCACATTTTTTATTAGTTCTCTCGTTGTAGTCACATACTGTAGATAGAATGTCGGAGACCCGGGCGAGTGTAAAACTTAATCTCAAACCTTAATTATGACGCCGTCTCGATATGTTAATCTGGTCTTCGGAGAATTTGCATATGTCTGTGCGTTTGTACCTCATTTGCATGCAGTGTTATTTCACATGGACACGTTTCAAGCACAATTTTTTTTTTTTAGCGATAACTTAAATAAATTTCCGAAATGCTGACGCGAAAACGGGTTCACGATAAATTATAAAAGTAACACGAAACATCAAAATAGCGTGGTCTCATTTTCATCAACACCTCAGAAATTCAAATTAAACTTTTCTTACGAAACATTTTAATATTTATTATTACATCGATAGATATTTTTTTTTAATTAAATATTTTTGTCGTAATATTTTAGTTACCACCAGAGTCTCGTCTCGTCTCATAATTAGCGTTATATTCTGTGTAACCTGACCCAGGGTCAAAAACATAGTGCTCAATAGTATTTCTTTTTTGATCTGTGTTTTACGATGCGACTAAAGCTATGTTGTGCCTCATCAATAATAATACCGTATTAATAAAAAATGACTAAAAGAAAAATCGGATGAATTTCTGAGTTAGCGCATGCGAATTTTAACCGTTTTAAGTTTCATCTTGTTACAAAAAAAAAAAAATTTTAATTACTGTACGGTAAATCTTGTTTGTGCAATTTTAGTCTCGTGCAATTTAAATCTAGATTTAAAAATATAAATATTGATTTAACGTTATTTCGTGCCCGAAATAACGTATCCTTAAGCGAATGCAGGTTTATTTTTTTCCGCTATGGTCACCAGCGAATACAGTAATGTAAATATTTGCTATACTTAAACAAAATAACTTCAATTTTTTATTTTTAATTGATATTTTGATAATACTGCGCACACCACATATAATGCGTTTATTAATAAGCAATATTTAAAATAAACACATTAAAAAATATTTTGTCAATAACAAATTGTCGCAGGTTATTTAATAATTACTGTATTAAAAAGAGTCTAAAATTATTACTGTGCAGTAGGCCTAACATGGATATCGTTTGCCGGTAGTATTACTGTACATGTATAATGAAATAAACCAAGAATTTCAAATGAAATCGATCGACAAAAATAATCATTTGACCTGTTTAAAAGCCAGTTTTCTCTCAGATTTAATTCCTTTCCTTAAATAAAAGAGTTTGATGATGATTCAAATGCTCATTTAAAAATATTGATCGCCTCAATTGCTAAATCTATTTTTAATCAAAGAAGGATTTACCATAACAAAGAGAATATGGAGGAGAGTATAATCGTCGCAGTTCTACTCAGAGCCGCTTTTTACTACAATATCCTGTACGCAGATCCGAAGTGTTTTTGCTTTTTCCGATTGATGGATCCAACCCGAAACATCCCCTCAGGCAACAATATCCGGTGGAAGTTCCATCGCCACCCTCTTCTATTGCCCATTTTGGCGCTCGTCACCCACATCCCCTTACAAACATTCGGCGCCCATTCAACAAAACTTCCTATTGAGAACAGAAATACAACTACGGTAGCAGCTCATTTGCACTCAAATCTCAATTTTCTATTCACTCTGGTTGATCAGTTGTCTGCTCCAGCCGTCCCTCCATCTCCCAGAACAAGCTCCTCTTACACGACTTACACCATCTCAATAACATTCAAACGACATTGATAAATTTAAACACTAAAATACACTACAAATCAATTTAAAATTTGAATTGTTTTTCTGAATACCCATTTATAGAAAGTGTAATGAAAATTAAAATTTATTGCAAATGTACGATAAAACTTTGGCAGAACGGAAGTTTTTAGTGAAAATACTTTTTCAGTACAACAAAATACAAATTTCAATTTTCAGGTAAATACCCAACAATAGCCTACAGCTCATTCAAGTTTGTTATATCTCATTCAAGTTCGTTATAGCGACGTCTTACTCTCCGTTTCCACTCAGTAATCTAATTTTATTTATTTCTTGTTTTACACTGATCTCCGTTTTGCAAGAACATGAATGCAACTACGAGTAATTTATATTGTTGCTATCCAAAAGAGATTAAAAATAAGGATTAAAGAAAAAGCAAACAAATTTATGGTAGACTACATGCACAGAGATACTGTAGGGCCTACTTGATCTAAAATTAGATAAGAGATTTGATTGGGAAAATTGAAATCTTGTTTATTAAATTTTTTTGTTGCAACCTGAAACTTTAAATTAAAAGTAAGCCACAAAATAAATCAAAATTTGTCTCTTGGCCAAATTTAATAAATATAAAAAAATTAAATCGCTAAATATAAATTAAACAATTACCAGTAGGCCCACATAAAATTTTATGTAATTATTACTTTACATAAATCGCAAGTTTGTAAACCTGATAACTAATCTATGTTGTTGTTACCAAAAAAAAAAAAAGATTAAAATAACGTTTCAAAAAAAAAAAAAAAAAACAGATCTGTGACTACATTTTTTTAAAACTCGTTTAATTTTGTTCGAGAAAAATTTTTTAAAATATTTAATCTCGTTTAATAAAAACCTTCAGGGATCACATCGTTTTTAAACTCGTTTACTGTAAATTTAATCATTCAAATAATGAAAAATGTAATCTTGCTCAATAAAATATTTTTTTTATGACCAAACCTTTAAATTAAAAGTAAAAGTAAACCTCTTAATCCAGATTAATAAATCCGGTGGCAACAAAATATTACAGTAATTATGTTTCTACTAAAGTTTATTCATAGAAAGCATAATAAAAAAAAAAAAAAATTAAACCGTGCTCTCCCTCCTTCCTCGTCTAGAGCGTTACAAAAAATTATTATAAAGGTGAATTAAACAATGTAATAAAAACATCGTTTCATTATAAACTCGATACTTCGTTGTTTCTTCATAATAATATCACTGCGCATATTATTATCACGCTCATCCCTTTCGAAATTATCAAGGGAAAAAATCAGGCAAAAAAAAAAAAAATACAATACACACACGAGTTAGGGCAGCAACCCAACTTTTTTTTTTTAATACAAGTTGTAAATTAATATAAATAGGAAGATGATGAGCATATGCATCACCAGCGTATACAATATTATTTTATGTCTCGCATGCTTAATTATTTTAATGGGTGGATTTTTATCACCCATAAATTAAACAGAAAAACGATGTGCTAAACGAACGCGGTTACGTTGCGCAACATATTTTGCATAGGTAGGGGTACTATAAAAACCACGGTAAGTCATCTTTCGACTTTTTAATACATCATGTGTAGAGCATCATCACTAGCCAAAAAAAAAAAAAAAAAGTAAAAGTTTGGGTAGGCAAAAAAAAAAAAAAAAAAGCCTAGATATATAATAATATATAGGATAGATGCATAAGGCTTTTCTTATTAAAAATGTTATTATATGACGTTTTACACGCGCGAGCACACGACGGTTATATATAAGGGTTGTATAGTATAGCAGGCGTTTAGCTCGACGTTGGTACCGTATATTATATCGGATGTAGGGAGTGAGCAATTTATAAGGTTGGATGCTTTCATATATTCATATACACACACAGCCAGTCTGTGCACGCGCGATCACATTAAAATTGGTGCACGCCATGGGTAAACCGAAAAGCAAGGGAGAAAAAAAAAATCATGCTATTGTTGATGGTGAGAAGGATCGGCGTGGTGAATGGCGTGAGTTTGGGAGATGGCTTTTTAGTCAAGCTAAATAGATTACGTTGCTAAGTTGTTTTGCACAGCCCCACCCACCTATATATCCCGGTCGGGGTGACGAGTGACTCAATTAGACACCTATTCTGCTTGTTTAACACGTGTAAATAATACTTTAATAAGCTTTTTTTTTTTTTTTTACTTTTTAATAACTTTATTGAACTTTTTTTTAGACAAATTATTCGATTCGTCAAATTTTTAATATAATTTCATGCGAAATAATAATAGTAAATTTCCTAAACAATAAATCTTTTTTTCCCCTTTTATTCATTTATTAATTAAATATTATGTCATAACGTTAAGTAGTGGCTGTTTCTATTCACTTGTTAATAATCGATTAGTAATACACTGCGAGCGTCAAATATTTAGTAAAGTTAGATAAATTTGTATTGTACAGTGTACTTGCTGCCTGTGAATTCCGTATTAATATTTATCCGTGTACTGCATATATTTTTCCTGTTAAATATTACAATTATTTTCTAATGTTGGCTAAGAGTTATTATTCAATGTAATTAATAATATTCACTGATAAACAACGTGGCTAACAAATAATATTGTTAGTTAAATAATTAAAATGTAATTTATAAATAATTATTTTATGGAAATATACAACTCGGAAAAGCCGTGTGGGTAAAATAAAAACCCCGAGTATATTAAATATGTCATGAGTTCGATTAACTTAATTATTAATAAAAAAAAATTAATTTAAACTTATCTTTTTTTTTAAAAAAAAAAAAAATTGTACAGTATAATCATTTTTAATATTTAATTTTATTATTGAAAAGTAATAATAAAATAAAAAAAATAGTTAATTAAAAGTTACATATTACAGTGTTCAAGTATTGTATATCTTAACTAAGGCAGGTCGCTGAATAAAAACTGTTATTGAATTTAGAACGAAGTAGATAGCCTACACGTTGACGTCAAACTTTATTTGTACAGTAAAACTAACCCGCACATCCTGTTATTACTATTAATATTATTACAAAATTAGGAAATCATTAACTAGGAATATTAATTTTTATACTCCCCCCTCCCCTCAACATCGAACCAAACTACTCAAATACAAGTTTGTTTACGTAGCTGCGTTCCCTTTCCCAAAAAGTGTTAATTCTACGCTTGAAATATTCAACGGCGTCGACAAATCGAAAAGATAATATGTCATTGCTCTCACTCTTCAATATAATCCAAAACTTATTTTTATTATTAATATTTCATTTCTATCTTCGTATAATATCTAAAACAAACAAGTGAGTGTATGGTACAGTGTAATGCGGAAAAATTGTTTTTGATTATACGCATACACATTATACGAATCGACTCCTAATATTCACAATTGACCATTTCAATATCGGTTGCGATCACGCTATCACTATTGTTTAAGTTAAGTATCGGGACGATATTCTCTATCCGAAACTGTTGGAGGGAAAAACGTTCTCATATGTTTCAATGAAGACTTTTATTATATTCACCGAATGAATGCTCCTTATCTAAATACATAGGCACGCATAAATGAGTAAACAAGAAATATGCGATGGCTCTTCGTTTTTATGCTGAGCTCTACACAATATTATTATTATTATTGGTTTGTATGCACATTCAACACGCATGCACAAACGTACATTCATATTGTCAAGAAAGAGAGATATGAATTTGACCCATACATACAACACATAGGCTACTGATACCTTAAGTTTATGTATGCACACACAACAAACACCGAAAAAGTTGATGGGCAAACCTAAGGTTTTTCTCTCTCTTCCAAATTCGAAAATCGTTCGCTATTTACCTTATTCGATTGAATACAGATGCACACTACTTATTTCTAAATTATGTTGTTTACAATTCTGTATACATAAATGCATGAACAGTAGAAAAAAGTGGACAAAAGAGCACAATATAATAATGCATGCTTTTTTATTATTTAAATTTGACACTGGTGGTAGAACGTATAAATAATTAAATAAATAGATAGAGGTGCAATCAAATATTACGAGATTCGTTACAGCAGTCTAATAACACCTTAATAATACCAATAAAATCAGTTTGGTGAAATTCGTTCATAAAGTATGTCCAGAAATGCTTGTTAAAACAACACTCAGTCACTCTATTTCTCAAAGTGAAACTAATACATTTCACAATTTACAAAATGATAAAAATCGGTGGCAACAAATGCATAGGTACTTTTAAGCTTAAATAAAGGAACCTGGAACAATTTCTATCACTAGTCCAACGCTAGTTACTTATTGGATTCTAGTTCAAACTATTCACTGTATTACTGTACACGTTAAAACTTCTCATTTAGTTAAAAATAATAAAATAAAATAGTATGTAAAATTTTTTTAAGGTTTGCTATTTGATGTTTCCATCTTGATAAAAGCACAAGCTTTTTTTTATTTTTTAATATTAAGAGAAAAAAAAGTTGTTCTTTCATATTTTTCTCCTTTAAAAATTTAATCATTTTTCATTTCAAATAAATAGTACACATGTATAAGAATTCCACTTAATAAATTAAATTTAATCAAAAAGTAAAATATATATGTAAACGCAATAACAAATTAAAATCTTTCCATTACTAATATAAAAAAATGAAAGAATAAATAATTTAAAAAAAAAAAAAGATGGTAAACAAGCTTCAGACTAAACTAGCAGAAAACGAGCCTAGTGAATCAACTAGAGTTACTAAGAAAAAGAAAAAAAAACTTAAGATGTGCTTAAGAAAGTAGGCTTTCTCTATTTCTTATTTGGTTTCTCAGAAAAAGAAAAAAAAAAGTCCGGTTTATAATATTTATATATAAAACGTAACCTGAAAGTATTTGAAATGACAATCGGAAATGCTATCATATACAATATATCAAATGTCAACAAAATACAAGCAAGGAGTTTTATTAAATTGAAAAAAACACACAGTCACAAGGACTGGTATATGTGGAAATCGCCTGATTTTATTCGCATATTTCATATTATATTATACCCTAGTAGCAAACGACGACGATACCCAGCCCCCCCACATCCGGAAACTTTGTGTTTCTTCTATATTAAATGAGAATTGCTATCTCTTATATTACTAACTTAGGTCATGTACATGTATGATGACATTGGTTGACATTAGACTATTCGATATTATACCCCCAATAGCCTTCTATTGCGCATCATAGTTTATAGAAAAGCAACACACAAAAAAAAAAAAAAAATATGAAGAAAGAGAAAGATTTCAATATCTTTCGATGAAATAGATTTATTTATGAGTTTATATTCTATCTATACGGTTTATTATTTTATTTCGACTACATAACGCAGCCCAGGTCTACGTTAAATCAAAAGAAAGAAAAAGAAGAAAAAAAAAGCAAGCAGTAGAAACAGACAAGGCGATTTATAAAATTTATTGTATATTTGCTAAAGCTGTTTGGCGTCAGATAGCATAAAAATGTAGCTGGATAGACGTGACTAAAAGAATAGACATTGAAACCGATATGGTATTAAAAAAAAATAAAAAAATCTTTTTTTTTTTTATCATTTTGATTTTCTTCTCCCTTAACCCTCTAAATATTGTGCTTTATCGTTCATCTCCTATCCGAGTCCTGCCTTTCCACGCTTCCCTTCCAACTTAATAATAGGAAGTCTAGATCCCTTAATTTGCCTGAATCCATCTAATAGTCATCATTGTTGACATTAAAACACAGCTAAAGGCTAAAAGGCAAAGACGACGACGCCAATAACTTAGCTTTGCATTGCCTCTCGTGACTTATGGTTACGTGTGCGTATACAGGATAAACCTCCGCCAAACATACCAAAAAAGAAAAAAAGAAAAAAAAAACGTGCTTTTTGTATATCTACTAATTCACTTTCTATTGGACGTCACTCATCAAATATTAAAATGGCAAATTCTTTCATCAAACTGTATTGTATTCCAAAAACGGGATGTACATGTGCATGTAGAGTGAATGAGTAGCAAGTTTTCAACACAAATATTTTCTATGGTTACAAACACGTCATATCATTTATCCATATCTCAATAGAACTACGGTACATGTACAGGAAATATTGCCACTAACTAATATGAACACAAAAAGACAAATTAATTTTGTTTAACTTGACCAAGTCCAAAAAAAAAAAAATCAAAATTAGAGTTAATTTGTATTATAACATTTATTTAAATAATGTTAACTATTACTCCGTATTAGCTAAACGCTATCATTGTTATTATTATTTTTTTAACTTCAATGCGCCCAATTATGCAAATATAATCAATAAATTATGCACTCAATTCCAAATTGGTCTAAAAATCTATTACTTAATAAATAAAAATTACATTTGCTCTTCCTACCTGGTTAAGCGAAAACTAGTTAAATATTTTGATTGAAATGAATGCAAAATAATTAAAATATTTCAATGCCTTCATTAAAGTAGGCTACTGTTGATTTGACAATTAAACGGTAATTTTAAAGCTTGATGCTTTTCCGTTAACGAATGTTATCTTAATTTAACTTAAAATTATTTTGGAAAAAAGAAAAAAATATCAAATTACATGATTGTGTGGTTTGAATTAGTCAATAAGTGATAAAATAGTGGAATAATACCAATAAATAAAAAAAAAATGTGAATGTTTGGGAATAAAAAAGTTAAATTTTGTAGATGAAAAAAAAAGAGGAAATTTTATGAAGAAAAGTATGGAATTTTGCAACCCTTCGAAAACCATATTTATGCCACCAAAATTTTACATTCATTACAGTTAATAGAAACTCCCACTTCAAATTATCTCATTCGCAAAATGTTGGGAGGGGTGTGCATCAGTGAATCTGATAATTTAAGCACGATTACTATAAAAATTTAATGAAACGCTTGCTGTTTTAAAAAGAGGAATAATTCTCCAAGAGAGAGAGAAAGCGAGCGTTTTAATCGTCAACTCCAAACTTTCTCATTTTCCTTTAATAAAATATGGAGTTTGTTAATCAATAGTAATTGTGTCTCGTTGTCTCCGGGGGCCACTGCAACTCCCTCGGAGCATTGATACAGGATTTAAAATGATCCGCGTGTGTGCATATGCGAACGCTCTCATCGAGTGCACGACAGAGGTGGAACCGATGAGTTTCACGTTTACAATGAATGTACGAGAGAGAGAGAGAGAGTGAAAAAGAGAGAGTGAGAGCTGTCCATTTTGTACATTGAACACGCCACGACTTACATATCGATAATCGTCATTAAAAGCTTCGCAACATATTTTCGTATGGCCACACACAAACTGATTCGAAAATGCAAAAGAGTAAAATAGATATTGCTTTATCCGGAGAGTAGAAAGAGTGAGTGGATGAGAGCGAAGCTTTACATTATGAATGGCGTATAGGTGCCACGAGGGTTCTTCAAGGTGCATGCAAGCGAAATGGAGTGTAGCAGCAGCAAACTCATCAAGCTTTTTTGATGAACAATTCACAGAATACTCTTTCTATGCAAAGGATAATAATGTACCGTACGATGTGAAACGATTGGATTTTTAACTCTGTTCGAACGTTTCCGCCCCATCCGAGATCCTTTTTCTATCCCACTTATTATTCGAGAACGATCCATTCCACCCATAATATGCCGCCTTACACGCAAAGGTACAATCGAGATGAGAAGTAATTCATAATACATATACTGATCAAAAAATACAGTAGTTATTTTTGGTTAGAATCAATTCATTATTCAAAGTTTCATTTTTTTTTTTAAAGAAATGGCTAAGCCCGATATTAAATACCCAATCGAATGGTTTCATGCGAAGGTCAGTCAACATCTAATCTAACCTAATCAGTGCTAACCAAAATCAAGATTAACCAAGAGTAAGCCTAATTCGTTCGGTGATCCACGCATTAGTGTGATCTATGTTTGAGTGATCTACTGATCGTGCTGCGATCCAAAAATAAAATTTTAGTCTCGGCTTCAGAGACGTACATGTATATTTTCAGGGATTTCGTTGAACAACACCAAAAAAATCTTAAAATGTTTGTTTTCCAATTAAAAATTCTTACATCAATAAGGATAAATTGCGCTACTGGTACTCAGAGCAAAACCGGAATATTTAATATACCGGTATTCCTCGTTCCAAGTCAAAAATTATTAAGTCATCTTTTTCACATTACACTATTTTCTAGCTCTGCTGCAAGTACAATTCGTTATTAAAGCCGTTTATTGCTATGCATAGCCAACATGTACTCGCACAGGATTATTCTTTAAACATTACAGTACCACATTATAAAAGTTACAATCAAGTTTTAAATAACCTGATTTTGTTAAATTCAGTAAACCTAATTTTTTTTTTTTTTTTTTAATTCAGTTAACCTGTTAAAAAAATTAAAACTTTTTTTCATTTCACTAAATAGAATAAAAACAAGTGCATTAATTAAAAATACTATCAATTAAAAATTCATCGCTAATAAAGTTTAATCACGCATTCAAAAAAAACAAACCAAAATCACAATCTTTTTTTATCAAACAAAAACTTCCGTTATTTCAAATTACCATTATTATTATGAATAAACAGTGAATACATGTAGCCTACACACATTCAGTAGTTAATACGGTGTATTTTTTTTTATCTCCTACCAAATTTACCAAATTTTCTACAATCTTTGAAACTAATCGCTTCATAATATTAATCACTATCTACGTTGCGCGCTAAATTATTAACATTAATATTATCATTCTATCAGATGTCATACGAATGTATGTAGTAATAGAAATAGTAAGAGTGGAGGAGATATAGTATTATTCGATGATATCGTGTGTGGGAGGAAGAGAGAGAGTGCGGTGGAGGTTGAAGAAGATATTTATTGAAAAGGATGTGATTTACCTTTAGGGCATATGAGAGAAATAGAGAGAAAGAGGAAAGGTGATGGAGGGGGGTTGACGAAGGTTCACGAATTATAATGGTGGAAAATGGCGTCGGCGATTTCATTTTGATCTACATGTAGAGTAGATGTTAGACGACAGATGTCATACGTAGCGTTCAATCTTTGGCTGGAGGACACTGTACGGTGCGCGGCACTAGAAAAATAATACCCGCAGAGAATAAGGTTGGGTAGTTTGAGGGTAGTGATAAGGCGGTTTATGGGTGGCTCAATGTAATACTTGTTAGCACAAAGTTATACGCTGTGACTCGTGTAGTGAAATGTCGATATAACGAATTTTGAGATGTCAATGTGGAAGAGATAAGTTTTATTTTTTTGAGATTCTCAGAAGAGCATATTATCAATACTTCCGAATTTCAATTGAAATAAAAGTGCAATTTTACCAGATTTTGATCAGCTAATTTAACTAATTACCGTACACAATTTTCTATAGATTTCAGAAATTTAATTAATACTGTAAAGCAAAAGTTTGATAAAGTGAAATTCTCAACTTCGTACAAATTGAAACTTCACTATTCTGTATTTCAAATTATTATCCAGTTGGTTTAAAATAATAAATCATTAGATATTTTATGTCTACCCTGTATTTTATAAAAGTGGGGCTTTATCAATTTATTGGCGATGATGGTTATCTCTCCTATGACGTGAATTATTCATGGCAGATGCTCTCTTTCCTCGTTATAATAATATTCTCATCGAAATAAAGCATAGACATAAAAAAAAAACACTATTACTTCCGCTTCCGCGTTTTGAAAACTCTTATCCGAAAAAATCGACCAAATCTAATGTTAATCAAGTAGAAATAAGTATCAATTGAAAAAGTAGAAGGGGGGAAAAAAACGAAAATTATTTGATAAAACTCACTAAAGTATTAATTTCACTTTCGATGAATCAGCATTATTGATTAGATTGTGATTTTTTTTATCGATGGCGTCAATAAATCGCAAATGACGTCAAAAGATATTACGAGTAAACAAAACAAAATTCAATTGCACGTGTTAACATTGTCACTCTTACGGATGTTCAGTCTCATTAATAAAATTAATAAACGTAATTAGGCAAAGAGAAAAAAAAATTAGTTGCAGGAAACATTTTAAAAAATCTTATTTTAAATTACTTAGTTAAATATCAAATTCAGTATTTAACGTGTCTAATTAACCAAACATGATTTCGCTATTTTATTATGGTACCGGTAATAAGCATTTACTACCGTAATTAAACACTAAAGTACGGACATTGGAGAATACGAGCATCGGAAAATTATTAAGCATAAATTAGAAGCCATTAAGCATAAATTAGAAGCCATTTTAAAATTGATAAAATCCTTAAGTTTTGCTCGTACCTTAAATCATTTTTGATTTGATTAAAACAAATTACTTAAAATAATAAAAGCACAATTTCTCAATAACTGACAAACTTAATAATTTAAAAGCCGAAAGTCAAAGCTGTACTGACGGCACTTGCATAATAAAGTTTATATCCGAAGTGGTTTGAACTTTGATAATCTTGGGCAAACCTAACTTCATAGTCACCAGAAGAACCAGTTTTATTTAAATCTCTCGCAAATCTTGCATACATCGCGTTTTATAAATCCGATGGTACCTACATGAAGGCTTTTTGTAACAAAAATGTACTGTATTCTCAATTCTTTTATTTTGTCTTTCTCAGAGATGTTAAAGCAGGGGGAAAAGGACGTCTTAGAATAAAATAAATAAAGTACCGGTAATTAATAATGTAACAACAAACATAAAATCTAATCTTTTAGAATTATTATAACAAAAAATCTATTTAATTTCATTTTCCTGTAACTTACTGCAAACGTAGGCCTTCTGCAAATAATAATTACTCCGTATTAATTATTAAATACCGCATTCAAAACCAAAAGCAAATAGAGAAGTATAATACGGAGTAATACCATTCATTCAATTTATTTAAAAAAAAAAAAAAATTGATCGTATTTTTTATAATAATCATCAAAATAAAACAAAATTTATGTTACTTCGCGTCAACAAATTTCCAATTTAACTTTTTTTAATCATACTTTATTATTATAAAACAAAAGCTAATAACTACATTATAATAAATCAACACGTGCTCATTTTCATATTATAATTACCAACGTACAGTATATCATTGTTGTTATAGCGCTGAACTGAAAAACTACCTTGTATAAAACAAAAACAACAACAACCGTATCTACATAAGTCTCTGACCTTTACGATAAACAAAAGGCATCCGAAACTAAGTATACAATAGTTGCGCGGTATAAATAATAATAAAAAAAAATTTAAATAATAATAAAAAAAAAAATGATAAATTAGAATTAAAGGAGAAAAAAGAAAAGTCCAGGGATCAATAAAACCTTGTTGCAAATTTACGGCGAGAAGAAAAAGAAAAGCGGGCTAAAAATATTCAACAATAGAGAATCTAGGAAAGACTAGTCCATTAAAGGCTTTAACCCACAAAAATCCTCACCACCCACATTTATATGGTTGTTGTAAAAATGCACACAAGAGCAGATCCCGACGGAGGGCTTTAAATGTCTCATAAAGCATCAACAGTCAGCACCCTCCTCTTATCCTATAGGATTGAGTGAAAAAGAAAGCTTTTTAGCACCCTTGGGTTTCAGTTATGGAGAAAAGACAAAACCCTATTAGACCGATCTCTCCCTCCATTTTACACTTAGTTATCACTTGTGTTCTCGTTTGTCCCTGTATCAGTGAAACAAAATTCTCTCTCACTCTCATTCAACCATCCCTGATGCCGATCTTGCCGACACACAAGGTACGTGGCGTGCGATCCCCATCTAAGCTTCTGTTGCATTTTCACGTCAATGCGCACACGTACGGCGTTTTAGAATAAAGTTCTGCTCCTATTTTTACAGCGCAGTATATGGCCACAAGAACGCCTTAACCGCATCGCAATTAGAATTGTGTGCGGGAGGGAGTGAGAGTAGGATATTTGAAACAAAACATTATAACGCCAACAACAAAGAGGCTTTTATATTCCCCTTATAAATCCAAACTCCCTCCCGCTATGCATCTCAATGCAACACGCTTTCAACCGATTAATTAGGGATTTTACCCCCTCCCATTCATATTCTCTACTTCCCCTCCCAACAACATCGTTTCTATTGTAACTCAATCACACGCATTTTAAAATCCTAACACGTCCGTAGCCTTATGCAGCATGTAGGCCTACATTGTAACACCAACAGCTTAAATAAAGTGAAAAACACGCTTAATTATCCTCCCCTAATTTTACGCTTAAGTTGTACAGAAGAGATAGGCTGCAAAGTAAACTTCATTTACTTAAAAGTACAGTAGTTTAAATTAACATTAAGACTCAGTTTTTATTTACCGTTGAAGCAAACTTTTTAAAACATTCAATTCATTTTTCTTAAAGAATATGATTGTATCAAGTCGTTTATATAATTGAAGCGCAAATTTTCAAAGTGGATTAAAATTTAATTAGTTACTATAAAATTTTGTGGACTTGGCAGTGAAAAAATTTAAATGTCAAATGAATGCTGTTATAATAATTATTAATTTGGTTTTATTGCAGTCCCGAAAATGCACTAAACTCAGTTTTTTTAAATAAAAAAAAATGGAAATGATTCAATTTGAAACTGAGCTCTACAACAATAATTGTTTATGCGTTTTACGCCCGTGTAATTTATTCGATATCCCAATTTAATTAACTTTTTTTTCTTGTTTATTTAAGGTTGACGTTTGGGTGAACCGTGATGAAGAAAAACATTTACCAAAATTATCTCCTAATCACAAAAAAAAAAAAAGAAGCTTGTTTTGAAGCGAGTAAAAACATACGTCAAACATTGTCCTAATTTAACTACGGTACTAAAAACAACGAGTAGCGAACGTCACTCAGCCATTGGTTCATCGCACATAGTAAACTACAAGGAGAAAAATCAAAGTGCGAAATTCCGTAACGAATTCTTCGAAAAATCGCGTTGACACTCTTAATACTCAACCCTCAAATCGCTCGTACTGCACATATTTCAAATTCCATTTTTTTCGGCCCCTCAGTGTTTATTTCTCATTCTACTTTCTAACCGTGTGTATATCGGTGTTGGTTGTCAAATCATATTTAAAATAATCCAATAAAAAAAAATTTTCTCCCTTTTTCCTGAGTGGAATAATATGATGTTATTTTCTATAGCTAGTTGCGCCATCGATCTCGATCCATCTGCCGGTGACGCTCGCGTTTGAACAAGGGAGTAGAAAGACAAGTGAGTTACCCAAAATGTGCAGCGTTCAAAAGTAATTTATCTTGGGATTTAAACGTGCTGCGTATGACGTGAACTACCTACATCTTTAAACTAATAGATTTAAAAGTTTATATCCCTCTCTATCCCATCAGTACCGGTATATAGAAATTTACCATGTAGAAAACTTATTATATCCCTTCAAATAAACAAATAAAATTCTTAGGACTTTTTTTTTTTTTTTTTTTCTCAGTACAAAAATTTTTTTTTCTCCTTTATAAATTTTTCCAACAACAGTTAAATATAAATTTGATGTACAGTAGAATCCGAATGCGTGGAGTTTCCCTCCTCGTTAATTTGCTTCTGTATAATAATAGCTGCAGCTGGACACCTACAAACCTACTCACATGCAACTCACTTGCGTTGTTAACATGAACGTATTTTTCTTCTCTTCTTTATTCATTAAAAAGTCTGATCTTGTTAAGTGAAACGCTAGGATTATGTTTGGGCAAGTGAAAGCTCGTTACGCTGTCTTAGTCGCTTACAACATTAAACGATGTGTTAACCGGAAGCTTTAAGCTCCCTCCTTCCTTGTAAGTCAAATCCGAATCAAACGAAGCCATTTTAAGTTGCATAACGTGAAATAATCCTTAAGTACGTAACACCCATCTGCGTTACGCCTCTTTTTTTACCCCCTGATATAGTATGATAAAAATACTATTACAGTACAAATTTTAAATAGAGGAAACCCTGCCGGTATCCCAAATTTCTTAAATTCGCGTAATATAAAATATTATGTTTACATTTACTGTGCACCGGTATTGATAAATTTGGCTTGAAGTTTAAATTTTGATATAATTTTTTTTAGCAAAACTATAACTATAACTTCTTTAGCATATTTATTACACTTTATAAACCTTAAAAAGTAATAATTATCTTTACAAAAAAAATTAATCCAAATTCAATCCACATAATTCGTAATCTTGCGCAAATCTAAATATAAAAAAAGAAACTCTTGTTAAAATTAGTTTGTAAAGTATTATTATAATGAGGAAGATAAAAAAAAAGAGTGGGAGTTCCGGGTTCTTGAAAAAAAATTCAAATTAAATAAATTAATGAGTTTTATTTTGAATGAAAGTGCTCACTCGAAAACCCCCCAAGTTCTGTCTGTACCTGCCATGTAATTTGAAAGGGGAGGAAATGGGGTGCGACAAAATGGAGAGCCATTCAAAAATGTATTACGAAAATGAATTCGTAACGCTTATTTCCACCACCAGTACGATCGATATCGATAATTGTTGATTAAACAGCTATAAAATATACATGGAAATTCTCATGCTTTCTAATTCACAATCGTCTAAATAGTGAGGGAAAGAGAGAGAGGGCGAAGGAAAAAAAAAATAAGTGAAAACGGTCAATCAAATTTCTGTTATTTTTGAGGGGGGAGAGAGAGAAAGAGAGCGATTGAAAATAGTCGTGGCTTCAATTTGTCAGGAATATTGGTAGCAGTCATGAGAGACTTTTAAACCATAGGGAAGAACAGAAGGACTCGGAGCGGCGAACAAACTACAGTATAGATAGATGGAAAGTAAGAGAGAGAGTTGATGAAAAGTGAAATGGACACTTATTGAATTATGCATGAAAACGGTTAGGGGGATAATATTGAACGCCCCCTGGGGAACCCCTGTGCACTAAACAATACACGAAGCTAGTTCCGCTATCTCTACTTTCCCTCTTTCCTCTCTACTAAAACACCACCCATGACTTACGCTACTACTCCACCCTTCGCATCAAATGTGAATGTTTTTATAACCAACTCAATCAAAATCAACCAATAAAGTAGTGTTCGCAGCGTGAGATTGGCGTAGACAACGAAAATAAAAGGTGTCAAATTTGTATCACTGACAGAGAGAGAGAGGAGTGAGAGGGGGAAGAAGAAAAATGGAGAAAGGGGGGGAGAAACAAATGAGCCCAGTGTGAATCCACTGAACCTCGTTGTGTAACTTCCATATCGTTTATGTAACTCACCACGCTCCAGTAAATTAGCTAGATTTGAGAATAAAATTTAGATATGATACGGAAAAATAACTCCCTAAACTCCACCTGAGAGGACATGCAACCTACAAGCGTCTATGCACGAGTAGGAAGGAAATTTTCAATTACCGCATTAATTATTCATGGCTTTTTAATATCTTCGAGAGTTTGAAACGATACTTCGCTTTATCATTTGCTGAGTCAATGTTAACTGAAGATAATTTAAACAAAAAGAATAATTCTTAAATTTTCAAATAATTAACGCACAAATTAAACGATGAGGGGAAAAATAAACACAATTTGTTTCTCTTATAAATTAATTAGCTTAAATAAACACGGCAACATGTTTGGTTGCTTTCTTCCGTTTCTTTTATTAAACTTTTCATTTTTAAAATAAGCTAGAATAAATAAATCAAAAAACTTTTACTACCGGTATATATTAAATTTGGAAAACTTTCACAAAACGAAACAAAAATATCAAAAAAGAATAATAAAAAAATCTCAAGAAAGACAAAAAAAAAAAAAGAGAAGAAATGTCAACATAGACAATATGCGCAATTCCGTTTAAATTGTTCACATTAAACAGCCTCGAGTTTGAACAAACTTTAGATACGTGCAGTCACAAAATACATAAACATGTTAGGGCAATAGAAATAAAACCGGAAATAAATCCCGCGCGCATTTGATATGTGCACTGTTTTGCAATCTAATCTGCCCTTTGAGAATAATATGTATGCTTACTCTATACTAGCACCACAAATTCCTATACACAACTGAATTCAACTCGAAGAAGGCCCATCCAATTGGCGTCTTACCACAGTATAAAGAACTTAAAATACTCTCAGCATAAAATGAATTTTATATAAAACGCTATTGAAGCCGAATCTAGCTGCATAAATGGCAAACAATGACAAAAATAATAAATAATAATCAGAAACGATAAAAAATGTAATTAAAACCTCATCAAAGGTAAGACCGGTGGCAATTTGTGCTACGGTACTTTTCGATCAAATGTGGTAATTTTTTTTAAAAAATTTAGAAACACTTTTCAAAAAAGAAAAAAAGGGTCTAAAATAATTTACATAACACACTGTACAATGTCTACGTATTAAGCGCCATAAATGATAAAAACTAAGTTCAAATGAACCAAGTAGGTTAACTAACAAAATTTATACCGGCATGCTCTTTAACAAAATAAATGAGACGGAGAAGGGAGCGGGGAGCGTAAAAATTATTTCTTTCGCGGGGTCCCACAATTATACCGTCTCTACTCCAATGAATGAAAGAAAATGTTAAGGGTGGGATAGAAAAACGACAAAAATTTGATTCCGATTTGTTCGTCTGATTTTAATATTTCAAACAGTGAACGGATTCAAATTATAAATCATAAAATTTGAATTACCGGTACACCAAAACCCTGCTTTTCCGCTTTTATTGAAATTAAACATAAAAAGTTTTCACTTTTTCGGGTGTAACCCTACTAGTTTGAAAAATTTCTTAATGTACTACATTCTTGCTTTAAATAAATGGTCACCGTATCTTAAATATTGATAGGCTATAGTACAACGTAATTCAACATTGTAACAAAATTTTTGCTACTATACAACGAAGTTAGGTATCTGGCATATTTTCATAAAATAAAATAAGATCATAACTCACATTTCACAACATTTAAAATGTATTTTCTTTCCAACTAAAGAACTAGACAAATTCCTAAATCAGCTTTTGCATCACGCGCGCCTAATACAAACTTCATAGCTTTCAAAAAAAAAAAAATTTGATTTTATAGTAAAAATTTTCACGGAAAAATAAGACATCAAATTCTAAGCCGAGTGTGTCAAAAAAAAATTCTTTCATCTTGATATAAATTTACATCAAACAAAAAAAAAAAACGATTTTCTAAGTTAGGGAGAAGAAAAAAAAAGCCTGGGAAAGGTGCACGCAGTAAGAAAATAATAATGACTAAGTAAACCAACCGCAAACGAAAACTAAAAGAAAAAAAAAACCCTGGTTACTTTTACAGTTTTGTTCATGTAAGCAACGATGTTATAGTAGTAGTATTGGTGGTAGACCTTTCGAATGTTTGACAAGAGCATTAGTACATGACGTACCTTTGAGGTGTCCTATTACGAAATAGAGAACAAACCCAGTAAAGTCAACAAAACGTTATTTGAACACATGTCCTGTTTTGAGAAAAGCGTTTGTTGTACGTTTACGCGTCTACTTCCATAGTGTATGTGTGTGTGCACATAGACCCACGTCAGCCGCTTGTCCAAATTTAATAGATATACATGTGTAAGAAAAAAAAAACGCATAAACGTGAATGTACCTTCGACAAGGCCACCCAAAGCGAAAAAAATAAATATCCTAACCGGAGGGTCTTTTGTCCGAATTTACACAAATTTTCACATTGAAACCGCCAAAACTCTTGATTCGCTCCTTCAAAATTCCCCTCCAAAAATCAGACACTTAGGTCCGAGGTACAGGCAACCTAATACTGCACTTTTAAAGCCTCAGAAGGGCTATTTCTTATTACATTACAATGACTAACTCAACAATTGGTTGGTTTAAAGCTGTAGCATGTTCCTTCCCAAAAAATTTCAGGATCCGCAATTAAAATCTAGTGTAAAATTGGAGCCTAACCTAATTACGTCCAAAGCCTTAATTAGTTGACTAACGTCGGTTTAAATCACAATAACGCTAAATGATGAGATAATTTAATTAATAATTTTTTTTAAAAAAATAAACAAAACCTCATTCAACTTAAACACTCCTGACAACATGTTTATAAAAATTAATGCTCTTTATTAAAATAGCTTTCTATTTCAATTGCTACATTAACCATCTAATTTTTTTTTTTAACTGAATGATGATCACCCCTCCTGACGAAATTTTAAGATTCTATGACGTTCAAGTTGAGAGAAATTTGTAGAATCAAACGTTATCGCAAACTTCCTTCCTGTCATCATCCATCAGTACACAAACTACACACACGCACACCTTTATAATTCTCTAAATTTTGATAAAAAGAGTCGACGTTATCAACCGATATAGCAGTGAGACACTTTCGTTTGTCGATTACACAAAATAATATGTCCTCACTTATCCCATCAATTTTCACCTCAACTGTAGGTAGTTAAACAATAATTTCAAAGCGTGACTAAAAAGCAGTTACTCCCATCATGTTTTTATCTCTCTTCTATGCCCCGCCAACGAAATATTTTGATTTTTTTCCCCCACTCAATGACTCATTTTCTCGTTAATAATATTGATGCTATGAAAAACAAAAGATCCTTCGCCGAGAAATATACTTTAAAAGCAGAAGTAATTATAGTAAAGGATTGCGCCCTAACGGTGAAACGTAAAGAGAAACTCTTGAGCAATGGAACTTAACCTTTTAAGTAAACTCATCTTGATTATGTTTCCGCCCATATACGGTACAATAGTTTTAAAAGATGTAAAACGAAATAAAGAAAGGTACCCGAGCAACCGTTCGGTCGTTCCTAACCATTCGTTTGATAAGTACCTTTGTTCTCAGTAACAAACAAGTCATTAAAAAATTTTCACATAACTTTGATAAAAACACCTCCTAATAAAAATTACGCAATCAATTTCACATCTCGTAGAATTTTAACACGTTCGATATCAATTACAATAAACACAACTAAATTAAAAAAAAACAAACATTAAATTCGCGTAGAAGCTGTATTAAATTTGATTTGTTTAAAAAAATCAAAAATTGGTATAAACAATATCTAAGCTTTTAATAAGCAAAAATTTTATAAACCCTGTTAAACAAACTTACGCTGTATTATATTTTCAGTAATAAAAGAATTTTAATATCGATATCTTTCTCGTATTTATTTTATAATAAAATTAGGTTTAAAATCGTGAGCGGACTGTTGTTACATTCCGATCGAAAAGTATTTGTCTGTTAGTCTTATGTGTGCCTCTCTCTCATTCGGTCCATTATAAATATTTCAATTTAAAATGCGTACATTAGTAAGATTCGTAATCGATTGAGTTGCGGTTGCACTTTTAGTGAGCTTACAGCTCACTCACTCTATCCACTCGACATGAACATCTCTTAAAGTTTCGGGAAAAAATACAGAAAAGCTATTTTCAGGTTTATTCAGAGCTCTAAAACTGACCTTTTTTTTTTTTCTATTTTCTTCCGAGCATCATCGTCATGGGTGATGAATTAGGCATTAAGAAGAGAAGAAAAAAAAAAGCCTATGTTTACTTACTTAAAAGGCTCAACTAAAAGGAAATTTGGAGAACACACATAGAAAATGTCGTCATGAAATCATTAATACTAGTTTCACCACCCACATCCACCCAATTTTTCTTTTCACAATTATTTTTGTTTTTCTCCTGAAAAACATCTCGTCAATATCATGTTTTCCTAGTTAATTTTTATTACATTAATAAAAATCTATATAGCAAACAACATATCGCTACTGTATATGAACTCCCATAATAAATAAAAGTGTGTAATTAAAAAAAAAATTACAAACCTTATAATAAAGACTGTACTATTAATCAATAAATTACATAAATACAGCTAAAATCTAATTACGCTTCCATTAATGTACTTATTTTTTTTTTCTTAAATAAAAAAAATAGTACTCATTAGAGATTCAACAACCATTAATTAAATCTTAAACTTTATATTAATTGAAAACTTAATTCTTCAAGAATGAATGCCAATATTATTGTGTAAACTAGAACTGCAAAATAAAATTAACACAAATTGTATGGCAACCAGAAAAATATTAACCCATTAACAGTGTAATAAGAGTAAGTTCAATATGCAATAATTATTGACGTCTTTGAACTCGATTAGCAAATATTTCTAGACATTGAGAACGCAATGCAATCATACTCCAGACAATTATTATATATTATGTAGGCTGTTCGAGTCGGCACCGGTACTAACTAAAATTCCGTATCGTTATTCCACTTGAACGTTAAACCAAAACCAGTAGTTAAACTGCAATGACCTTTTAATGTGCTGTTAGAAGAATTACACTAACTTGCAATGTAAGGACGAGCTAGTAATTTATGGTACATGTGAAAACAAAAAAATAGACGTCGTACCGGTAAACAAAACTTCATTCTTTCAGTTCACGTTACTTCGGGCAAGCATTTTACCCACATGGGATCACATTTAATTTGAATAAGACAACAAATTAATTCGTAAAAAATCTCACAATCAGCAAACTTGTGGCACCATCGTACAAATATTCTACCTAATAACTATCTGATAAATGTTTAAAAAGAGTGGCTAACACTTTTAACAATATGTTAAATCTCGTTTCCCGCTTTTTAAAACTTTTCATCTAGTACTATTTATTTAAAAATTAAAACAAATTAATAACAACAATTACGGTATTTAAAATCTATAATTAAAGACTTTTGAGTTTCAATCGAATAAATTAAACGTTAAAAATAAGGCAAAAACCTTCAATTTTCTCTAAAACTTCTTTCATAAAAATTGCCACGTACCGTATTCAAAATTTAAGAAAAACATATATACCGGTACCGGTAATGAAATTGTGTTAATATAAAAATGTTTGTAAATTACATGTATTGAACTTCGATTTGCAAAAATGGAAAAATTAAGTTTTTAAAATCAATTTTGCGTACACGATATATTCGAATTACTGTAACATTTAGGCTGAAAACGGCTGGCAAGTTACGAATAAAAAAAATTCGCCTACGGTAAATAATATTTAATGCTAAAAACTAATTATAATTTAGAATTTCTTTTAAATTGATAACTTTACGGCATTTTATAACTGTTTAGAAAATTAATGATGTGAAGCCCTAATCAATTAATTATTATAAATAAATCTATAAACTTCGATACCGTATTAATAAGTATTTAATTTTTTTTATTATACGTTTATCAATTAAAAAAAAATATCAGGTAAAAACTTGTGTTCGTTATATAGGGTGTCTCAGAAGTAACGCAAGATGTAATTTTGATAAAAAACGCAGGTTTTTAATTAAAAATTAAAAAAAAA